>JAULBM010349267.1:0-12220 GCA_032357055.1 Geukensia granosissima | reverse complement strand
GATGGCGACCGAAAAACTTCCGGAGTGATGACTCTAATCTTTCCCTGAGAAACCTTTGGCTCAGTACCTTTCTAGTCAGCTGCAACCCTCTATCAATAAAATCCTGACAGGAAGCACAAGCCCTGGAGTAGCGAATCAATTGAGAGATATACACTATTCACACTAAATTTTCGCATGTGGTGTGGAATTTTTCAACATTTTTTTCATACGAAATTTATATTTGCATGAAATATCATGTTCTAAAAAATGAATTTGATGCGAAAAATTTTCCCTATCGATGTCTTATTGTACACTGTCACGCGAACTTGTAAAGGACTAAATTATAATCCTGCATGATTCGTTACATAAATGCCTTTAAAGCGTCCGTTCAAAATAATTCAAAGTTACCTGAAATATCTCGGGATCTTTCTTCTGATGTAGAGGTAACACTAAGATTAGTTTGTTTATTTTGATTGTTTGGGTTCTAATAATTTCTTTGTCTTTGAACCGGATTTCCAACATTTTGACCTCGAGCACTTCTGACGAGTTTTCAATTGGTATTTTGTAATACATTGATTTCGATACACACAAGATATAATGGTCAATGGATCAGTAGACATTTCGATAATTGTTATATTAAAAAAAGCATGATTGTCTGTAAAACAGCCATCAAATTAGTTTAAATTACAAACATCTATATGTCAATATGTCACCATAAAGCCTTCAACAGTAGATACAGATTTAGACCGTAAGGAAAGCTGCAAAAGCCACAACTATAAAATGCGACATTATTCAAAATAAAAGTTTACCAATATTGAATAAAGTGGGTATAAGATGAATAAAGATTTGTAAAATATTGTATGATAAAGTTCATGTCAGACGTGTCTGACAACTGGGCCGGTGAATACCATCGGAGAATTCTGGTCTACCAACAGAGGTATCGACCAATTGTTTCAAATACAAATTTACCAAAGTTGAATAAATATGGTGAATTTTAATATATATGTCATTTCAAATTCTCATCAGTGGCATCAGACCCAAAACAGACAGTGAGGGATCCAATCATAGTACAAGAAGTTTACAACAATCGGCCAATTAAGTTTACAATGTAAAACAAGTTACGGTAAAATATAATACGAACGACATCCAATAAACTACCGGCTGCTGGATTGTGACAAGTACATTATTTCTAGGGATAAACATGACGGATTTACTCAAACTGTGACATTAATCAAATCAAGTTCAGCTTGAATTAATGTAAAAATTCATTAAAAGTCCAAGAAAGCAAGGTATTGCGCAAATGCAAAAATAAAAAGTATCGACAGCTATATGGAACGCCAAATTAACATATATTCAATAATTATACCTATCTTTAAATAATTATACATATCTTCTATCAAATTATACCTATCTTCAATTTAATTGTACCTATCTTCAAATTATCGTAACTAGGTACACATAGTAGTCGGAATTTAACCCATATTTAACTGACTTGAACCTATCTTTAATTGCATTTAAGATATCTTTAATTGAATTGAAGATAGGTACATTTATTCAAAGATATGTATAATTATTGAATATATGTTAATTTGGGGTTCCATATAGCTGTCGATACTTTTTATTTTTACATTTGTGAATAAATTGAATATATCTTCAATTCTTTGAAGATAGGTATACCCATTGAATATATGTTAATTTGCGTTCCATAGAGCTAGAAGTATAGAAACTACCAAAATATTGGCTAAAATCTAGTTTTGATGGTAAGATTCTATCGAGGAAGCGAAAAAAAACGGAAGGACTAGACATAAGAAGACAAGTCAACAGTCACGGCTATCGAGAATATGAACGAAAGACAGAACAGGACGTATTGTTGCATTTATAAAACTAAAACAAGACATACGACTCACAACAAAGCGGATCCCACCAAAAAACCAGGGTGAATTCAAGTAGTCGTTTCCGCCTCTTCAAAGACATCTGCAGCTTTTTCCATTTTCCTATCCGGTATAAGTCATATAAAGTAAAGGGGAAGGCTTCAAGGGATTACAACCTCCATGTTGAGAAAGTGAATAGTCTGTTTCTGCTTTAATGCACAACCTCTCAGGAAGAGTTCAGTCTTCATCTGTGAAACGGATATTTCATATCGGCTTACAAGATTGCGATGGCGAACGTTAAATTTCTAGAGTGGTGACATAAACCGAGGAAAAACATATTCCTGTTTGAGCAGTTTCTATGTCAGCGACTTATCTCTGTCGAGAAAATTGCTGTAATGGACATATGCTCTTCAAAAACATATAAGCTGGGAAAGGTATACGCATAACGTCGGGCAGCTGGAATCTTACTGCCGATGAACGGGCATTTGACTGTTGGAAAGCTGAAGTCATCACGTTTGTCATTCATGTTTTGTGCAGCCTGCCTTGAGAGTGTCTGTTGTGACTTTACTTTTAAGCCCATTTGGATATATAAGCCTAAGATATTCAACGAATCTTGCTTTATTCAGTGGAAGAACATCAATTATATATCAAAAGCTGAAATAAAATGTTTAAATAGATTTCTTTTTTCTGCGGCACTTCATGAAAAAGTATGTTGTGGAGAAATAAATTGGCGAGGAGAGAAGTGGAGCACGATCAGTGACCATTGGAATGCAGACCATCTGTTAGTAAAATCGTCCAACAATCTGAAAATGTTTTTGAATTTGCGTTGCGTTAAATAAAGTTTTTATTTGGTACTACTTCTTGTCTTTCTCCATTCTTTTTTTAGAATGTAACCATTAACTAGATCTTTTAATCTTGGTTTGAAAAGTAAGAGTAGTATTGCTGTATAGAGCATAAGTCAAATGTTTTGATGGTGTTACAAGAAGAAAGAGACTTCCGTCAGGTCTTAAGAGTTTATTAGAGTTTGATTATCCACGTCTGATTTATGCCACGTCTTGCATAGTTTGTGTTCTATTATTTCTGGCGGCCCTACTTGATAGTGGTTTAAGTTATAAGGATTAAGAGCGAATCATAAGAACTTTATCAGATCCAGCCATAAAACTATACTTGTCAGACACTTATGTAACGTTGGAATCCAATACAGATTAAACAGATAAATAGATCAAGGAATACAATATCCAAAAAGATCTTTCGATAGTGCTGCAAAGATAACCCTTATGGACAAAGGTATACAAGTAATTGGAAAGCCATTCTGGGTTGTGTTTAAATTTACGAGCTTTATTCAAAACATTTCCGTAAAATATTGGATGTGATGTACAATTATTTTCCTTTTTTCTACAGGTACAACCAAACCTAAAAATTATATATTTAAATTAATGAAAGAATATATAAAATGTTTTCAATTATTCATGGTAACGAAATACTTCACCTTGATTTTTTTTATTTGTAATAAAAAAGGTTTAGTACAATCTAAAACATCGCGGTATACATGGGAAAAAAAGTTGAAATAAACATCAGGGAAGTGGACATTTACAACAGGGAATGAAGGTTACATTGCAGTTTTAATTTTAGCTTGTGAAATAGAAACGTTTAAATCGATTATAGGACAAGTGATTTTGGTCAGCTTTATTCATATATGATAAATGGCAGTGACATTTTTGGAGAAGTCCGGTTATCAGCTGCAAAGATTTTGTCAAAATTGCGGCGAATATTATTAAATCAGATTTCGAAGAGCTTGGTGGAGTTTGGCCATAAATTTGTTTTTATAACAGTAAAGGAATCTGTCTGCTATCCAAGAATCACTGCTGGTGATAATATTATACCTATTATGAACAGACATCTAACTGAAATTATCATCTCCATGGTTCAATATACAGACTGACCGATACTAAATGTATAGGGTAAATTTGGAAATGCTAAGTATACATGTCAACGATTAGTCTCTCATCAGTATCATTAGAACCTAAATATAGGGAAGCCGAGATCAAAACCTTTTTCTTCCAAAACATTTCTCGCTCATTGTTAGATTTTTACCTGTTTATTGAAATGCTCGATATGTTAAGATTAAAAGGACGTTTATTATAAACGGTGAAAAAATTGCAAGTATCGGGTTTTTAAAGGTTTTTCTAAAGCGCTATTATCTAAAACATTAAGACAATTATTTCACATTTTAAAACAATAAATACCATGAAACCTTCACAGGGTTTCTCAGAGAAAGATTAAATCCATCACTCCGGAAGTTTTTAGGTCGCCATCATGAAATGGTTGACCGGTACGAAATATCCATTTCACAGATGACAATGGATATCTTCACACTGTCGTGAATAAAAATCCATTCCTATACCGTTTGTGACTAACATCGATTGTGACTAAATACCGGCTTTCACTACTGAGTTACACAACTGGTGCCACAAGTGCAGCAGGAGTTGCTCACCCTTCCGGAGCACCTGAACTCACCCTTGTTTTTGAAGGGTTCGTGTTACTCCAGCTTTAGTTTTCAGTGTGGTGTCATGTGTTCTAGATTTGTCTTTGGCTTCATTTTGTTAGCCATGGTCTTGTCTGTCTTCCGACTTAACGATTTATGTCTGCCCTTTGGTATCTTTGAAATTCTTTTTATATATTTTTAGAAAACAATTCATGGTCGGGACTATACAATGTTCATCAGTGGCTTAAATTGTTTTCCTGTCAGAAAAGAGACTGTAAATTTTCTTTCAGTCAAGTACAGGTTCGGAAAGTGTTAACTTGCTATAATTGCATCATACCTGCTACCTTCTGTATTATTTGTTAGGAGAAATACATTTAGTGCCCGTATCATATCTTGTATAGTTTTGATTTTACCTTTACTATCGAATCAAATTTTTATCATGTTTATAAGCCATTCGCTATTGTAAACAAGGTTTCTGATGTTTGAAACTATTATGTCTGTTGATGGTGAGCCTTATTTGATTAAATTTATACATTTATCATTTCAAAACTATTGCAAAAATTGTTGTAAAATTTCAGGGCAAAAGGGGATTATTGTCATTGAAAAAGTCTGAGAAGTGTGATTTAACATTTCCATTGAGTCCAAAAATTTCAAAGAATGAAAAGAAGAAGTTGGTGAGATATATCATTATTGAAAATTTATATGTTATAAATGCCAATATTTTTTGCAATGTTTTCTATTATTGTCCTTCTGGGCACCGGAACGGTCTCCAGGGCCCGACCCACAGAGCTGACCCAGCACAAACCTCAGGTGGCGGATGGGGGACCCTCTTGTAGGGGATTGCCAGGTTATAATACGGAAAGCCTGACCGTGAATAGTTTGGAGAGTGCCACGATCCTTGCATGCAAAATACTCCTTAGTTTTTGAAACGTCAATTGTAAGCGGATGTGTCAGCATTCAAAAACAGTCGATGCTGAACAATATTAAAAATGTGCCATTTATATGAAAAGAAAAATTCTCTATGGTCCTAAAATAAAGTAATTTGCAAACTTTTTGAAATACTAACCAGAGTCAGATCCAGACTTTTGGAAAGCGGAAAGCCCACTTTTGTGGACCTCTTGATTCATCGATTTTCTAATTTTCTAGTGGGGATTAAAACAAAAATTTACCTAATACTTTTCCTTTTTATCATTTTTGCGTTTCAAAAGGTAGCAGCCACCCCTGGATCCGCCCCTGCTAACATTTAATTAGACAATTTTGGTCCGTCTTGACCCAAGATCCAAACTATACATTTTTGGGGTGAGGAAATAATCAGTGATCACTTTGCATACATTAATTAAAAAACGACATTAAACGACTTTCAGAGAAAAATAACTTAAGGAAATCAAAAAGAGCAATCATATAAATGTTAACTCTATGTCAAGCTTTTCTGGGGTGCGATTTTCGGGCTTAATTAAATTATATATTCGTTTCTGCCTTTGCATTTATTTTAAATCAAAAGAAAGAATTACCCGACGGTTAACGGTTCTGAAATAACAATGTGTAAAATAGTTTTACATACTTTTATCTCCCCCCTGAATTTCTGTACGGGTATTTGACGTTGAGGGTTGGCCATCTTTGCTTTTGGCAGAAGCGCTAAAGTTTGACCTTTATAAAGTTATTTGAAAACTTGCGCTCATTTTATATTTCGACCCCCGCTTACGAAACATACATGTAACAGAGGAAATAAATTTAAAATTCCATTCATGCGAACAATATTACTTGATAATTACGCAGCTTTGACAATGTGTACTCCCGGTCTCTCGCTAGCGCGTGCAAAGAGCCACTTCCGGCAAAGAAATTGCAAATTTTATAATGTAAAATATCTGTAGAGATTTAAAAACTCGATGCAGCGTAAAATATATCATAAAAAATATGATTGCAAGTTATTTGCATTTTTTCAATCTACAAAATAAAAACTATTTTATATCAATACGGTACACGGTTTTTCTTTCACATTTATTACCTGTTCCAACAAACTCGGACATAGAGTATAGTCTTAAGTCTTTATTGGAGATATTTGATTTTCTTTTAGTATAAAGGGACCTTTATGCTTATAATGAGGGCCATTGTATCTGGTGTGATCATATATTCAGACTATTTGCTGTATACAGTTATGGACATAATAAAAAGGCACAGCAGGGTGGATTACGCACAATTTGGTATGTTAAGGGATATTTAAAACTTCGTTGTTCCAATATGACTAAGTGCTTAGGAAATTGAGTTATCGATCATTGATTTTTGTTTCACGAAAAATTTACTAAACATTAAAAGCTGGATTAAATTTATGGTAACAATTTTCATTTTAATATTTTTAATTGTGTTTTAATTGTCATTTCTGTCAAAAAATTAAGCAGAGAAATGTCCTGGAATCATTTTTTTACCTTATTTGTAGGGAAGCATCATATAAAGGTTAAGGTTCATGGAAAAGGATTCATGTCCAACATTGTACGTATGTTTGTAAGCAGTTTCGACGCCAAACATACCATTGACAACGTCAGTACCAACTTCCGTAAGTTTAAATCAAACTAGTGTTAAAATAAAATGCTGTATAGATTACACTGAAAATGGTCTGTCATTAGTTGAGGTTGAGAATTACAACAGGTTTTTGTCTAAAGGAAATAAAAAATCGCCTTCTTACATTTTATGATATATATAACCGAATACTAGATATTTTATTGCACCAATAAATGTAAAATTTTTATTTTGTGTATTAACACATAAATTTTGAAAACTAAAATTATATACGTTCATTTGTTTTACATATCCTTATTGCTCAGTATATTGTTGACAACATACATATACACTGGAAGTCTTTGGCATGATAATGCCTAATAAATTCAAGATTTCGAGAAAACAAAGCTAAATACAGCTTACTATTTCGTAGTTACTTTTAGTTTCATTAACCATCTGAACACGTAACAAGGCTCATTTATACTGCGCCGCCCGACTCTTCACGACTATCGCACGAACATCGCACGATGTCGAGCGACTATTGAGATTAAATGTATAAAAAACCACTGCAAGAAAAAGCACACATCCATTTTCGCTCGACTTCCGCACAATGTCTCGCGATTTTCGCGCGATGTCGCACAACGTCGTGCAACCTCTCCGGAACAATAGGGCATTACACTATAAAGTACAATTCTACATTGCTATTACATTTTCTGTTTAGGACCGACAGGGACAAATTTAAAATGGGATTTTCCTGCTTTAATGCCAGGTAAGCAGAATATGGGAAAAAAGAAAAAAATGTTCAAATCTAAGTAAGAAAAAAATTGTGTCCGCTGGTAGGTTGACATGACTTCCTTTGGAAAGTTTTGCTTATTAATTGTTAGCACATTACAAATCTGGCTAAGCTTGTCGGGTTTGTACAAAGCAGGGTTACTGTTCGTTTCAAAATCAAATCAGCCCTGAAAACTGATGAAAAATTTACCGGTGGACAGTTCAAAACATTAATTAAAAATCTTATTTGGTGTGTTCATATAAAACCCCACTTAATGATTTCAGAATGCCTACCAAACCCTGTTATGTTAGAGAAGAAGTATATAGTATATATCTACACGTTTTATGGTATTGTATGGATACTGATGTTACTTGAGGCTTACGGATTGCGAATACGACGTCTGGTAGCTTCATTCTTTTACAGAAAGGTAAACTGTGCTTAAATACCACCAACAAAATCTTGATTAATTCCTTTCAAACACTTGGTAGACTCTGCATGGTTTTTTTAACAAGTTGATTTCCAAAATGTAATATGTGTAATTAATCTTTACTGTTTTTTTCTTGTGATTATTTGATTACCAAGCATATATTTAAGGTTGTGTGATTTAAAAAATCAACATTGGTGTACTATAATTTCATATGTACCAAAGAGGTATGGCCACTTTCCCTGTATTTGTTTCGGTTGTATTACCGAATTCATAATTTTAAGATGTCTTAAGAATGAAGACTATAAAAAAGTTGTCTCATATATAAATGAAAATAAACAAAAAGTATGTTCGAGTTGAGAGTCTTGGAACTGAAAAAATTGCAACAAACCTTTACTTAAGAAGCCGCTTTAGCTATTTCTCTTTTTTTTCTAAACTTTTTATGGAGGACGCTAAGAACCAAATTGGTAAAGCACTTAAAAGATGAGGAATATTTGTGGAAACCATCCATAGTTGTGAGTTTCCTTCATGTCATTTTTTTTATTAAATAGCAATACTTTGGCAAAATGTGCGAAAACAGGCCTTTAACGCAAAATCTAGGAATAAATAAGTTCTTAGATTGGTCAGAACCGCAAATTGATGTAGATTTTGAAAGTACTTACAATTCACCAAAGTCCAGTGTAGAATACTCATGTGAGAGATCAAAAGTGCAACAAGACAAATTTGAAACAAACTGAAAGATAAAACGAAAACAAAGGGAACAAAGGCTTGGAATCCACGAACTACAAAGTTTTGTTCTTTTTGCTATCTTTTTGGAAAATGGCGAAACAAGTGAACAAATTACTTCGAAAAGTAGCCATACCTCTTAGTTTATGTAATTCATGGATTCCCTGCATTGTTTCTAAGTGCGGTTCTCTAGTGGAAAAGCTTAAACTACAATCGTGAACTATACAGATTCTTGTTTAATGTACATGAAAAATTGAGTAAAGTAAAATGAATTCAGATGCTTGTATTCATCGTAACAATATGTATGACAACTGTTTGTCTTATTAATATTGGTAATGTGTCCCTAATAAAATAATACACCTCTGAAGAAATCTAATTGTGCATCAAACAAATTGAATGGTCAGTTATAACAAATGTTAAAAAAGTTATAACTTGTGATTTTTTTCTTCACAATTGTGGGGTAACAGTGTAGTAGAAATTACTCTTAATTTTGATTTTAAAATGTATGTTTTTATATTGTTAAAATACAAATTGAATTTGAAGTAAGCGAAATCATTATACGACAGTCACTAGAATAAAATTAATAACTAGTAGTCATAAAACAGTAATTGAATAGTAATAATCTTCTCTACCTTTGCTGTTGGTAGTGTTTTTCTATTAACAGTACATTTATTTCCTTTAATCTAGAGGGAAAAGGCACGGATTCTCTATCTGTTTAATGACATGTACAAGAAGAGACAGGGATACACTCGACATCTTCGTCATGAAATCAGACGAAAGGCCAAAAAGAATATGTTGTCGGTAATATAACCACTCGTTACATTAACTATCTATTAAATGATTTTACATATTCCTTATCTGCTTTTAAAATGCATTTCAGATCCTGAGTCTTTTGGTTTATGCTATTTCTTTCTGCTACGAATATGTTGGATGTAGAAATTAAATAAAGATAATTTTCATATATCTCTTACGTTAAAAGATTCAGGGTTCAAGGAATTAAAGGTTCAGCTGTGTATCCTTATACTCTTATGAAATTTGGGATTTTCTGTGAAAAAAAGTGACTGTGAGAAGCAGAACATCACATTTGATGTACACCTGTTGCATTTTTGCTTAATTAATAGAATGATATATATTAAATGAAAATGAATTGAATAAAAACACAATATTTCTAATTCCTTGTTTATAAATTGTTTACCAGATATTGCAATATATTAATGAACAAACCACAAAATTTAACGTTTTCCGCATGTGTAAAAAAGAAATAATAACATAATCATGTAAAGTCCACTTGACAGCTATGAAAATATATGGTATTAATTTATTAAAATTTAGAAATATCTTCGATTTAAGAAAGGTAAGCTCATTTTGATTTTGTTGCATAATACATAACTAAACTGAATTTCCCAAGAAAATTTGTCAACTAGTTTACAAAAGTTTTCCATAAGGCTTAATAGTAAAATTTGTCAGTGGGAGGCAATCAACATACAGTCTGGCCAGTTATTTACTATCATAATTCTATTGTCATTTACATATATATATATATAAAATGAAAATATATGTGAATGTCACAGAGACTGCACTCCAACCACGAGAAAAACAGAGGAATTTACAAATCTAGATGTCTCCACAAGGCTTTCAACAAGGCTGGAATAGAACTGTTTGTGAAAAGCTCTTAATCACTCCAGATATAAAAATAGTTTGTTTACAAGGAAAGACCACCTTTGTAATAAGCTGGTTTCCTATAAGAAATCATGCCTATGTTAATAAAAATAAATAACTTTTAATACAAAAAGTCCTTGCGTAAAATGCACAAGGCTGTGCAAAAATCGAAATCTTCAAATTTCATGTAGATAGCCATCTTGTAGAACTCTCCAGCTTGTAAGGCATCGATTGTGATAATTTTATTGATTATTGCCGATAGCTTCCGATAAGCGTGTGACGTCACTAAGTCGGGTTGTAAGTGATGCTGGACATGTAAAAAAAGAATTTGATCCGTCAATTTTCAACTAGTTCATTTCAAAATCATGCCATACTGTCAGGCTTTTAAACGTACTGCATAAATGAAAAACGAAAACACCAGTCCTAGAGCTGCAAATCTCTTCCTCCGTTACTGCATTCGGACATCTTACTACGTAGTTCTTCGATCTCTTTCTCTCTAAAGTTCGAAATTAAATGGAGCAAGTCCCAAATTTTCACTTTCTCTAGACATCATACGTGATTATCAAATGTTTACCTATTCACTTTCTCTTTACAAACCGACTTCGTGACGTTACAACTAAACAAATCATGGTGGCGCACATTGGCGCGGGAAATTCAAAAATCATTATTTTAAAACAGCGATATAAATAGTAAAAAGGACAGATTCATATTTTTTAATTTGATTTTCATGACCAATTGACCGATAATATTTTTAGCTTTCAAAAAAAACATGGCCTTCTCCTTTAAAGCTGACAACAATACTTTTCCAGGTGAAAATCAACAGTTTTAAAATACAGTTAAACTTGTTTGGATGAAAACTCCATTTCAATTTTATATAGCAAACCACCACTAACAAAGAAAAGTTTTTGTAAACTTTTAATCGAGTTTTTCAAAGTTTCATAATGAGTTGAAACAATTATAGTGCACCAAACCAAATTTGCCCCAATAAAAGTGAATCTGTATCAAAAGTTTTACATTGAAATATATCATATTATATATCTTTGGAATTCTTTTGTTTTTGCCGTAGATGAAGCTGTAGTTACAAATTCAAATTAGCTTGAAATAAAAAAAAATCCCAATTGGATTTTTTTTATACTTCGTAAATTAGCTTTGGTTTTTGGTGAATTTATGATAGATAATGATGAAATTTTAAAAATATAGTTGAATTGTATTCTAGATATAACAGTGAAACACGATGAAAACATGCCATTTCGGACAGATTTTTTTCAATGTCAAAATTTAGCATAGAGAGCTAATGGGAATGAAAGCTAATAACTTCTGGATGCGTTGCGGCAAAAATAAGAGATCCAATGATATATATGACATGACATACTTTATAACTGAACTATCGATATATTTTGACAAGTCATGGCAAAATTCTTTTTGTGTACTTCAATATAATTTTCATTTAGATGTTTATTGGTGTATTTAAATTTATTATGTATAAGGTGCATCATGTAACAGTATTTTGAATATGAAAATCCAGATGAAAAGTTTATACTCTTAAATTTCATGATTTTCTGCTTGGTTTAATGACCAGAAATGATATTACTAGATTAAGTGTTAAGGACAACATTTTGATAACTTGATTGCATGTTTTCACTAAAATTTTCTGTTCAGATATATAGTAATTAATATATAAACGTCTGAAAATTAACCTAACAGTGTTAGGGATAAATTTTGTACCTGCAAATCTTTGTCCTTCCCTCAGTGGGATTCGAACTCACGCTGCTGTGACATCTCTGGCTTCCATCGCCTGCACTGTGTCCAGC
>JAULBM010349256.1:0-12220 GCA_032357055.1 Geukensia granosissima | reverse complement strand
GTAACACGACGGGTGCCACTAGTGGAGCAGGAGTTGATTACCCTTCCGGAGCACCTGAACTCACCCTGGTTTTTGTATGGTTTGTGTTACTCCAGCTTAAGTTTTCCGTGTAATGTTGTTTGCGCTTTGTTTGTCTTTCGTTCCATTTTGTTGGCCATAGTCTTGTCTGTCTTCCGACTTAACGATTTCTGTCTGTACCATTGGTATCTTCGAATTCCTTTTACAAGTCTCGAGACTTAATTTCTCCCGCATTCGTCTCTGGAAATCTTGTTTCTCTCGACTTGTATTTTGCAAATAGCCCTCCACAACATAAAATATCTGTTTTAAATGCCTATTTTGATTTTTGCTCATTTTTACAGTTTATAAAGCATATTTTGAAATCGGGAAATATGCATTATTTTTTAATATAAAAATTTGATATCCTGCTAGGAATAAGACATTCATTTAAAGCATGCAAGTTAAAAATTTTAAAACTTCTACTGCAGTGCTTAAATTCACCAGAGGCTCCCAAGAACGTTACTTCAGTTTTAGTTTCCGGTGTAGTGTTTTGGGAACTGTGTTGGTTTTTGCTGACTTTGGTCTGTCTCCTAACTTAACGATTTCTTTGTGCCCCATTAACGTCTTCGAATATTTTTTCACAAATAACTTATTTCAATTGGCATAGCAGTTCTTCATTGAAATAGAAATTAAAAAAAAGATATAGAGGGTCCAATGTCAAACTTGGTAAGGTTACCTTGAATTTGGAACTGGCTAAAAATCATTTCATCTGGCTTAACATTTTTAGACATAGAGTGCAATGTTCAATTAGCTATAACATAATCTAGTAAAGGACCAAAGATCCTTCAAACAAGACACTTTCTGTTGACTTGACATTTTTATACAAGACGAAATATGACAAAGTTCCCAGGAGTTCAAACATAAATTAAGTCAGGCAATGGTGACAAAAAAGTTATTTTCTTTGATGACAGTTCAAGGAACAAATCGCATCAAGTGGTTTTACTATGTCAGAGGAGGTAAAATTGTAAAAATAAGACTGGATTTGGATGACTTCTTGAATTTCCGATCGATATAAACAGCAAATCTTTCATTTTTTTTATTAAAATAACAAATCATGTTTTCTTCAAAACTTGGCAGTTTAACAAATTTCCATTAGAATAGACGTCCATATCCCTTTTTTCTCTATTATAAACTCTTTATAGTTAATCAGTAACATAGTAGAATATTTTATCTTCTGATTTGACGATTTATTTTCTGCTCCTTTGGTATCTTCGAATTATTTATTTTATAATTTTACACACATTTCTTTGTATGTTTTGATCTGTTTCATCAAATAAAAAAATATTCTGCTTTTTCCTTCTTTTCTCTGCTGTAGCGGCATCCCTCATCGTGCAAATTTTAACATGTGAAAGGGATAATTGCTTACTAGAGATGGACATAGAGATATCAGAACATTATTAGTGTCCTTCAGCACTAAGTATTGAGGATCATTCGCTGAATTTTACTGCCAAGTGTGGTCCTTATTAGCCAAGTGGTTCCAGAGAAAATTATTAAAAATTATTAAACGTAAACTGCCAATGGATGATCGGTAGGTGACGGACAAAAACCGGACGTGTGCCATTGCTCTGGGAGAGTCAATAACCATTGTCATCTAAAGTACTCACCACTACAACAAACTGAATTTACAACAATTGAAACAGTGGAAAGAAAGAAATTTATGAGCTATAATATATGGAATTAATATTTACTGGATTTGGCTTCCTATTTCGATTTGCTTGAATTTGAGAATTTATGTACAATGATGGGATCTCCAGTCAATGTTTTGATTCTAATGCTACACCTTGAAATGTACATATACCATATCAAAATCCACAATATGTATTCAACATTGGTGAACTTGTATCTTAAAACCAATGGGTCCATGCTTCTGATGGTAGACCAGAGGTCCCCAAGGGATTTCACCAGCCCAGTAATCAGACTTGTCCGACATGTAAATTATCAAATAATGTTTTACAGAAATTTGCTGCAGTTTTTAAAATTCTAAAGCACTAAAAATTTGGAAGGCTTTGAAACTATTTGCAAATAGAAGTTGGTCTGGCCGCTGGATTCTGCTTCCTATGTTGGATTTAAGAACATCTTGTACATGTACTATGTTTTGATCCCAGGCATCATATGTTTTGATTCTTTTGTTACAGGTGAGGCTACTTCTTGAAATACACATACAGCATATCAAAATACACAATATATATATTCAACATTGGTAAACACCTTAATTTTGAAAACGCAGGTTCAATGACTCTGCTGGAAGACCAGATATCTCCAAGAGTATTTGCCAGTTTAGTTGTCAGACATGTCTGACTTTAAAAAATTATCATAAAATGTTTTAAAGACATTTGATGCATTTATTCAAATTCTAAAGCACTTAATAAAACTGAAGGCTTCAAAGTGTATTCCACATTGTAGTTGATCCTGCCACTGTTTTTGCCTTCATATTTCAATTTGTTTGGATTCAAGTACTTTTATTTTCTTTGGATCTTGAACTTCCTATGTTTCGGTTCTAATGCTACTGATGATAGGTTACTCCTTGAAATGTACATAAAGCAAATCAAAATTTGCAATTTTCTATTCAACATTGGTAAAATTGTAACCCAGTCGTTAAACTTGTCTGACATGAAAATTATCAAACAATATTTTATAGAAATTTTATGCATTTGTTCAAATTCTGAAGCACTGAAAATATGGAAAGGCTTTGAAACATTGCACATAGAAGTTCTCTCTGACGCTAGATTTTGCTTCCTATATCAATTTGTTTGGATTTGAGGACATCTCGTACTTTGCTTGGATCTCTGGTTTCCTTTGTTTTGATTCTGAAGCTTCTGATGAGAGGTTATTTCCTAAAATGTACATGAAGTATATCAAAATTTACAATATCTAGTAGTTTGAAACCATTGGGTCAATGCTTCTGCTGGTGAAAGTGAGGTTCAACATCGTATTCACCAGCCCAGTTGTCAGACTTGTCTTACAAGAAAATTATCAATTAATGTTTTACAGAAATTTGCTGTACAAGTTTAAATCCAAAGCACTGAAAACCTGGAAAGGCTTCAAAGTGCATTTGCACAGCTGCTGGATTTGGCTTCCTATTTGAATTTGTTTGGATTGGAGAACATTTTGTACTATGTTTGGATCTTCCTGTGTTTTGATTGCAGTGCTACTGATGAAAGATTTTTCTTTGAATGTGCAGATAGCTTACCAAAACTGACAATATCTATTCTATAACTAGTAATCTTAAGTCTACATAGTGTAGATATAAAATACTGAAAAGCAAAATTCAAACAATAAATCCTCTTTTTAATACATGTTTTATTACATATAAAATTAAATTAAATAGCATCATCTATAATTACAGTTTTGAAAACAATCAAAATATTCCCTAAACCCCTGATTTTAGAATGTAAAAGGTTTATGCAAACTGTTTCATATCAAAAACAATTTGAAAAACAATAGATCTTTTCCAACATAACAATATATCAAACCATAAGAATTATCAATACAAACAAAACACCAGAGCACAGATTTGATTTCGAACATTACAGAAATTCAGGTCAATATTAATAACATAACAAAAAAAAAGTTTACAAGTCCAATTAATGAGATTCAAATTATGAAGATAAAATTTCTCAAATTATCTGCAAATAGTGTATTAACTAAATATGAAGTGCACCTGTCAGTTTACCATGCTGTAAATTACTTTCTGAGATTATTAAGGTATCTTGTTCACACATAAAAGGTGACCAATCAACAAGTGATACAGGGATATAATACTATTTATAAAGCACTTAAAAATTACTGGACGGAATATCATAACAATATTCTAACTCTAGATACAAAGTCCTATGAAGTACTTTTACTTCAACAAATATTTCTGCAGTAATAGGAAATTCCTTTTTCAAACTACAGAGGTAGTAATTGAGATATTGTATTTTCAACATAATTGTGTTGTTTGAACAATCTTTAGTTTCAATATGCATTCTACACAATTGCATCTTAAATTAAGCAGTAAAATAAATCATTTTAAATACTGATGGAATGTTTCGTTAGTTCAAATCAATATATGATATAAAAAAAAAATCTTACAGTTTGTGGACAAATAACACGGATGTTTTTATACAGATTTCTGATTCATGTTTACACACTAAATTGGATGTTTGATGGACTCAGAAAGGACCTGAGTATGAATACTGCAGTTTCTGTGAACACTTGGGATTCCCACTCTCTCTTCTCTCAATCACTAAAACTAAAAAAATTTAAAAAAAACTTATTTTGCAGTTATAACAACCAGGGGCCTTTAATACAAACAAGACTTTTTAGATAAAGGCATATAAAACTTAAACAACAGACATATTGCTTGATTGATTGATTCAATGTTGCTGAACGTCCAGTGGCAAATTTGTCATGAATATTGAGGTTGAGACCATATTAATGAATGAATTCTGCTTTGTACTAGACTGACACACTGAGCTGGTTTTTAACGAGCTAGCTCACGAAAGCAACAGTTCTCAGAAAGACATGCCGCTTTACCCAGACACCTTATTCTGACTCTGGGCCCACCTGTCTTTGCTCATACTCCTAAATGCTGCATGCAGATTTAATGTCTTTGGTTTGACACAGCTAGGGAACAAACCCACTACCTTCGGCACTTGAGGCATGCACGCTAACCATTACACCACAGAGGCAGTACAACAGAAATATAAGTATTACGAAACTCATTAATCTGGTGGAAAAGTGAAAGTGTTTATTCATACATTTTACCATGAATCCCTTTTACCTCGAATTGTTGGGTCCCTCAATCAGTAGTTTCTAATTCAAGGCATCAGTATGGTGTCAAAAACAAAAAGTCAGTAAAACCTGTTATGAAATATTGTTTTGCTTATTTTACATTATGTTAAGCCACATTTTAAAATCATTGCACAATTTCATTTTAAGTAAGTCGAAAAGGGTGCTTAGCTTAGCTTGTCCTTAGACTCACTTAAAAACTTGTGACTGGGTCTTTTTTTCCTGTTCTTGTTTGTGTCTTATTCAAAATATTTCCATCAAATTCAGTTTTTTTTTTTATTTGCTGCGTTTTATCCTGATCTTACCTACACATTCAGTCAGTCAATCACACATCTGTTATTTAAATGGTGGTCTGTGTGTCGACACTGATCCCGACATGTAACTCCTGGCTGTACTCATCTGAGAATTCTTCCCCATTCTACTAGTGCTGGCCACTGTACTGGCATTCGACAATCTACCTATCAATGTAAAATATATTATTTAGAATGCAAGCTTTCACTGCCTTTCAATTGCATGAACATATTTTTTCTACATGATAAAAATGTCATTTTTGTGTCATGAATATTTACACCATATCCCTCCTTTTTTCTATATTGTCATTCAGTTAAAAATGAACTGAAACTAATTTTTGAACCCATATATTAGCAGATACAAAGGTTATTTTTAAAATTCAACCTTTTCATTTTTACATTCATGTACTTAGTATTTAATTAGATATGAAGTTGTCTTTCCGACAATATGGACAATTCCGAGTAAAATAACAGGTGGGACAATACTAAATTATTGATGATCTTCTTTACAGGATGGATATGAGAACTGAGTAAGGATAATCTAATCATTTTTGGATTGCCACTTAATGTCAGTGAAGGATGGATAGGAGAGACTGAGCAAGGATAATCTTATCCTCTTTGGATTGCCACTTAATGTCAGTGAAGGATGGATAGGAGAGACTGAGTAAAGATAATCTAATCATCTTTGCATTGCCACTTAATGTCAGTGAAATGACCTTCCTCATGGTGTCAAAGAATCTCCTTACTCATGGTGTCAATGAACAATGAATCAACAACACTCTTTTTCCTTTTAGCATAGTTGCTTGATAATGGAGTTATCTATCAAAACAGCATGATCAAAGCAAAAACAAAACATGTTTAGATGTAAAAAATCTTTGTTTTGCAGCTAAACATCACAACAGTTAATCACAGAGACCATCAATCAGAAATAAAATTAAATACACTACAAGTATCTTAAAGTACTAACATACACTATGATATGAACAATACAAATAATAGAAGTAAATGTTCCCTATTACAAATTAGGTCAAATTTAAATTTCATTATTCCATTCAACTATAACATGCATATACACCTCAAATATAAATTCATTCTAATTAAAAACATTGATTTGGTTTAATTACTAAGTTAGTAATCTACTCTACTGACCAACTTGATTCAAATGCAAGGATTAAATCAGTAATATACAGAAACAGACTGGTTATGGATTTTTATAATCCTAGTAATACACAGAAATAGACTGGTTATGGATTTTATAATCCTATTAAAATTTTCAAACTAAGATCATGTACAATATGCAATTTAAAACCAATCCACCTTTTGACTTACTGTTTTTACCTAAAATAAATCACTTCTGTTAATGAATGCAAAAGAAATCCAAATTAAAATAAAACAGAAAAAGTTTTATGTTGATAAATTTAATTTCACTGACCACAAATATTTGAAAACAATGTGTATAACATTTGTTACTGAATCTGAAATATCTAGAGGGAGATAATTCTGGTGATTGTCTCCCTTTTAGGGGAGAAATGATGAGCCATGATTTTTCAGGTACAGAAAAAAAAGAAATGTGTTACTAGAGGTCAATTTTAAAATGCAATAAAACAATCAAGAGGGGAGAAAAATGATCTGAAAATGAGATATTCTAAGGAAGAAACTTGTACATAGAACAGTCAACAACCCTACATAAAGACATGGGGTGCATTTGGCTATCCACCTACGGATACCTTTGGGTAACCCTAAGGTTTAATGCCACAATAGGTGAAGCATTTGTCCATGGATTCATGTATAACCTCCTCAAGATACATTAGGTTGCCAAAGGAAAAACATGGACAAAGGCATTGCCTATTGTGGCGTTCAACCTTAGGGTTACCCAAAGGTATCCATAGGTGGATATCCTTATACGCCTAAAATATATATGCACTCTTAAAAACAGATAACAAAAGTCTTGTGTTTTATAAAACTTACTTCCAGTACTTCTATCTGCTAGAGCATTATCTAAATACATATTTAATCTATCTACATCATGTTGATCAAACTCTTTCTGTGTAGCTGGAATTATTTCTTTAGGTGGTCTGGCAGCCTCCGTGACGTTTTGATTAGGTGTACCAGTAAACAATCCCTCTGGGAAGGTTTTATATGCTATTCTCATTCCTGAAATATGTACAAATGCAAATTTACCTCATTTGAATGTGCAGGTGCGATAAGAGGCAGAAATGGCCTAAATTTTTAATAATTTTTTTCATGTTTACATAAAAGTTGAAATCCCACTGAAAGAAAAAATGACAATTTCATAACCCAAGATGCCATAAGGGGTACAATTATGACACCACCAAAAAGCCAATATGTGCTTTCTTTGAAATAAGGTAAATTTAGCTTATTTTAAATTGTTTTTTGATCCAGATATATTGAGTACATGTGAGAACCAACTAGATAATAACAGCTTATATCTTTAAATGAATTTTACCTCTTGTAAAAATATTTAGTGGTTCTTTAATGGGCTTCATGTTTCCTAGTATAAAAATGCTCAAAATTGCACAAATTCGCCCATTCTTTGCAAAAAGTCAAATATGCCCCATGTTCTACACTCAAAATCTCAAATATCTTGCATTTAAATTAAAAAAATCACCCTGTGCCGATAGATTACACATCTCAGAAATATTTGAAGAAAAAAATGTATGAATTCAAAAATGTTAACTTTTAAGCCTTTTGTCACTTTCCATTTTAACTTTTTTTGCTTAAAGAATTTGTGTATTTAAAAAAATATATTTACATCTAATAGCAAATATTTATATAAAATGTCAGTTAAAATATGCTTGATGGTACCAGAAATGCAAAATTTTGACATCGTCAGAACTAAAAATTCTTCACAAAAAAAAACAATTTTCAATTGATCACAGGATAAACAACAACACCTATAAATATTTTGATCAGACCATTTGGTTGCTAGTAAGATAGTAAATTCTTTTTCATGTTTCTTCATACCTCCTGATAAAATAAACAGGTTATGGTTTATTGTTGTGGCTGCATTACTTACCTCCCGACAAAATAAACAGGTTATCGTATCCTCGCTGGACTAGTGTTGTGGCTGCATTTGGTGCTATTCTTTCATCTTCATCATATATCACAATTATTTTTCCTGGAATATTTTTCTGTATTATGTTAAGGAAAAGTTTTATCTTATTTTCTATGAATGAAAATGCAACATTTTGCAACTGATTTTGTGTGTATCTATTCATATATTTGTTTAAGTATTTAAGTATTTTTTTTACAGTAGCTTCCATAAAACTATGAGAATGACAAAACAGATGTTTTATTTCAACTTGAAATCTGATACATCTTATGGAAGAACCATTGAAAAGTTGGTTTGAAGGTTAACAATAGCATTGACCAAGGATCTACTCTATAACTGTTTTGTAATATGCTTGTCCATCAGAAATGATATGATCAACCAATAGGAATTAAGCTAGACCAACAGACAACAAACTCAAAACACTACTGACTGATGAGATAGTCTTGACCTGTTTAATTCTAGGGCGTGACTACATCAGAGTTACAGCAAAAATATCTCTACTTCATTACATGTGTCAAGATTTTAAGAAGCTGCTACGGTTCATTGCGAATGGTATGGATGGACAACCAGATCTATGTCAAATTAATATAATTAACTTTATGTGTGTTCAAAATTAAAATTTAATCATTGACATTCAGCCAAATTTCAAAAATATTGCTTTGTATACTGCAGCTGGACCATTTTCTGTTGGCATTATTTCCTAAACATAGTTACAAAATGATATTTTGTACAATGTCAATTTCATTTCCTTTATAGCCAGGGGCTCATTGTGGGAGGGAGAAGTTTTAATTATTGTGTTAATTTAATAATTTTGAGTGAACTGTTGAAGGGTTCAGTAAACCTCGTCCTTCCCTAATTTCTTAGCCGCATACAAAAAAGTTGATATGTTTAAGACATTGACTGAATATTGTATATATACTGCATACACAAATTTTTGAAATTGCATAGACCTTTATTATTTTTCATAAACAATGTCTACTGGTCAACCACTAATTTGGAACATTTTTAAAGTTTGGTTCCTATCACTCCACATATCAACACAGCAAGTACAATTTACAGTTAAAAAAACATGACACCAAAGAAAAGGATACATATGCCAACATATCTTTTGTTTCAAAGTTTGTGGCCCTTGATAAGTAAGCTGTTGGGTAACTTTTTGCTGAAAAAGAAAATATAATGTCATAAATAAAGCATCACCACATCCTCAATTCAAACAAGATGACTTCTGCAGGTCTCATCAATGTGTTTATTTCATAAGCAAGCAAAGAGAGCTCTTTATTGTAGGAATATGTGTTTTTTATCACACTTTAACATTCAAAAATTTTGATCAATATGGCCATATTGAAGTATGCTTGGACATCTTGCAAGAGGACGCAAAAAATACTAAAATACAATATTTTCTTCCCATAACACTCCTATTTTTAATGATGCAAAATTTGTTTTGGATTTCTATTTTGTTTCTGAATCAAAGCAAACAACTTTAGTCAATTTTTTTTCTTATTTTATTTTCAAATATTTGAACCATTTTTTTTTTATTTTCGAGACTGACCAGCAAACTTGATGAACTGTGATATGTAGAAAATAATGAAGAATATCATGCCATCTTCAGTCTGTGAAGCCAATAACTTTTCTTGATGCCTTAGTTGTTAAGAATGAATTGCTTTCTACATATTTCAATCTATCAGTTATCTCCCTTACCTGTTATTATATGACATTCATCATAATCGTCTTTTATCCTGACATCTAACAACAGGTATGGACTCCCATCATCTAACAGGTCAGGTTTGATTGCTGGGGGTGGTTTATCTATATCTATTTCCCCTACACCTCGAACAACCCTACAAGTAAAAGTAAACTGTGTAATGGTCAATGTTGAGGAACATGTCATGCCAATTTCAATTGTTATTTTCTAGCCAAAAGTAATACAGGAGGAATTTGAATTTTTCTTTATCAATTGTAACATTCAAAATCTAAAATATTCTTGTAAACATACCATAATTTTTTTTTAAATTTTGAACCTAGTATATCAAAGACACAAATGTGTTAGTCGTGTCAATTACAACTGACAGAAATCAACTAGTGCTGACATTGTTGTCAGTCACTACTGACAGAAATAAACTAGTTTTGACAGATTTGGCTTCTCCGTTGGCCCAGATTACTGAAAGCATTGACAGGAACCCTCCTGTACTTTGTTAGTACCTGGTAACCAGGAATCAATTCAGCATACAAGTTTCTAAATTTTGTTGACTTGAATGACCAACAGTAGATCTAGAGATTTGTAATTCTCTGATGCACACTGCTGTCTGTTGAAATACTTACATCTGTTGCTCTTTTGAATCTAGGGCTGAAATCATTCATTTGTTATTTCTTTTAATCTTTCCTATTTTTTTTTGAGAGAATATTGAGTATTCCCTGTGTGTTGTCAAACGATGACCTTTATTTGTACAATATTGATCAGATGTCATGTGCTGTCTGGTTTGAATTCACAACAATCCTCTACCTCTCCTTGATATAATGTTGAAATATTCTTTTGCATTGCATACAAACCCTTGTAATGTGGATCTTTTTCCTGATTTGTCAGGTTCACCATAATCCCCTTCTGTCACAGCTAACGATGGGGCGGGGCTGATTCTGTTGCCGGCCTGTATTCTCTGTACCTCCAAGTCTGCTGTGTCTGGTCGAGTTGATGTGTTTCCATTATCTGTAATAAGGAGAATAGATCGAAATGTTTTTAATGGATCATATTGATACTTACTACTCTGAAAGTGTTTAAGCATTTATATAATATAGACATGATGTTGTTGTTTATGAGCCAAACATCTGAGAATATATAAATTACTAACATCTACAGATAGCCTTAAGGTTTTCTTCAATGGAGAAAGCCCTTTGTTCCAGATAGAACATTGACTAAAGCTGTAATTTGTGTAGTGAACAGTTCTTAGGGAAAACAGATTGGTGGATGGAAATGATAATGAAAAGCTTTCGAACTTTAAAATCTATGTATTTTTATCGAAATCAAGTTGTATGCATGAAAACGGTAAGTTGATGTTAATTTAAAAATGTAACAGTTCATTCATATTTTTCTTTAGTTAAAACAATAAATTTCTCGGTCTTGCTTCATAGGACAATACACATTACTTACTCATAGAACTATTGCATGTGTCTCTGTTGTATTCCCATACTTTAACTACCTGAAACAACATTGTATATAATTAGTAAAATAATGGTAAATTCAGAAAATATTGCATGCATTTATTATTGCAAATGCTCAAACTGGAACAATAATGTGACTTTTATTTTTGCAGCTTTTTGAAAGTTGTAACCCATAATAAATAACAATTTTCAGAATGCGAGTTTTATTAATTGTGATCACAACCCAGTCACAATAATAAAAACAGAGCCACAATTTCTGCATTTACAGTATTTAAGCACAACATTGCTGCTACATAGCAGAAAAATAAAGAGCTTTCTCTCACTTTCGCAATGGGGTTATTTCCAGGTTGTCATATTTTGCTGACATTTCAAAATTCTAGACCTTAATAAAATAACTTTTACATATTTTTATGCCCATAAATTGTTTTTGAATATTCATGGAGATAAAAAAAATTGTGAAATGATATGAAATGACTTCATTTGTTGAAAATGAAATGAAGCAGATCATTTTATTCAAAAATCATGACACTGGGTAGCTAGTTGAAATTGGATTACACAACATTTTGTTTTTCTTTTTAAAAACCTAATTTTTCAATTTAAAAAATTTAAAGTACTTATGGCCTTACAACAATCTTATGTTGACATTCATGCAAGTTTTATATGTTTTTACGCATCTTGTCAGTAACTAAGCCATTTACACAATATTCTTTGTTTTCATTTATTTTTAACCAAAACTGACTTTTGGGAACACTGTCATGACTATTGTATAACTTAGTATTGGGTCTTCCTCGGAAGAAGTGTGTCGCCTGCTTGCTCTTTGGCAGTGCGGCAAAGAAAAAATGGAGATATTGAAAATACGAGGAATAATACATCA
>JAULBM010349235.1:0-12223 GCA_032357055.1 Geukensia granosissima | reverse complement strand
TAGCGAAGATAAAAGGTCACTAGAATATATAAAAGTGTAGATGAAATACCAGTATATAATTATTACAAGTACAAATATTTCGAACGACCGACGTTCGTTTCCAATGTTGCGACGTGTTCACTTCAAGGTAGAATAAGAAAGTGACACTTGATATGAATTAACCTGTGCTAGGTTAACTTTGATAAGGTGAATTATCGTACGATCCTCACAATCCTAAAGTTAATCTTGTGAGTTTTAAGCCCAACTGAATAAGATTGTTATATATTTATTATGTAGATATATTTATTGGGACAACTCGGTGTTGTTTTGCGAGTTCATAGACTAATATATTATTTTATACTCTGCGCTGTATCGTTATGTTTAGCGATCCAACACCTAGAAAGTTCGTTTGTTTGCCATCCCTTTAAATTTAAATAAAAATCAGACGAATCAGTCAATTTTCACATATTTTTATCGCTAGTACTTTCACTGCCTTGTACAGATGTTCGGGCGATAGAATTGTAAACAAAATTATACTGTGACGTTAAAGTCAAATTTGTACGGGAAAAACGTTTAAGTAACGTCGCATATAAATGTAAATTGCGGGAAATGAGAAATACGGGAAATGGAAATTTACAATTAATTATAAACTTCATTTCTATTCAATCCTCTCTGTTAAGTGACGGTTTCAAAGTTCTAATGAAATATCTCTCTTTCTCATTCATCAATGTCTGATAAGTTTTCATTATGTTATAAATCGGGAAAACATAAAATTGCCCGTTTGCGCATTCGTGTATATTTTTGCTGTCGTGCATGTTTTATATTCTTTGGTGTTTCCGTAATTCTTTGTTTGTCCAATGTAAAATTCATCACATTTTGGACATATTAATGCGTAGATTACCCACTTTACAGAACAGTCCATGCTTTATTTTACGGTAAATAGTTTTCCATTCTTGAAACAGTCGTTAAATCTTCTATAAGATGATTGCAATTTTTGCACCTTTTACCCGAACATTTTGTCACCATCCAAGCATTCTCTGACAACAAAAACGTGATTTCATTAACATCCTTTTCAAACTTTAAGGTTGTCTTCTACTAATTAGTTTCTTCTGATTTCTTTTCATTCGTTATGATTGGCTGTCGTTATTTACATGGATAGCTTCTAAGTAGAGTGCAATGTCCTTGTCAAAGCAATATTTTGGATTTCAATTTCCTAAAAAAAAGGGGGAAAGTAAAAAAAGTCTAATTAGTACCCTTGAATCTTTAATGACAAGATCGATATCAATATTTAAAAAAAACTCTTATTAAAACTTCCTATCCGAAATAGTCCTGTTAAATAATATACATCTTCTTTGTACTGTTCTGATACAATGAGTGAGTTGTCTCTTCATCCTCGTTAATCTTTGTCAGATGGGCGCACTCTTTTTCAGACTCCACAAACTCAACAGCACAGCAATATGGTTGGTTCATACATCTGCTAACACAATCTAAGCTGCTAATAGCAGTTTTGGTGTCAGATAATGTTCCATTATAACCATATCCTACATATCCGCACGCTTTTCGGACATTTGATGACGGTTTTTTCTGGAGATAAAGAGATATCAAAAAATGATAAAGGTATATTTTACCAAAAAAACAATACGCCTATAATGTTTTGTACATATTAAAATATTATGACTGATCGGTATTTTTAACACAAATAAGCTAACAGATATAAATTTGGAAGTTTTGTTGTTTAACACGAATTTTTGCATTGGACAAAAAAATTATAAAGATACTCATTAACTTCCGACAAACGTTTATATTGGAATTCGTTGTTGTCGTTTTCACAATAAATTATCAAAATAGAAGTTGTCGCATGATGTCCATGTGAGCGCGCTCAACCCTCCCCCTAACCTGGGACATTGGTGTGACAAAACAATAATAAAAAACACACTATAAAAATTGGTTGAAATGAATTTAACACTTGAGATCGATACTGAATCCAATAAAAATATAATTAAAACTAAATACAAGATACAACAAAAGTATCGACCTCTAGAGTGCACTCGCAGTTGCTGTTAGTTAAAACCCAAAAAGCAACCGATCAGAAAACAAAGTTTTCCTTTACTGCGGTGTCAATCTAAACACGTCAAATTGGATTACTTGTTTAAATATCATTGGATGTCAACGAAACAATGGGTTGTGCAAATGTCAATATGTAATATATATAGACAGGAATGTGTTGAAAATGTTATAACAAGTGTCAACTCTTGGATCAGTATAAAGCTATTAACAAGATTGCTTGATTGATTGATTGTTGTTTAACATCCAATGGTAAATATCATGCATTTTCAGGACAAAAACAAGTTGAACAATAAATCAATCTGTGGACTGTGATCAAGAGACCGCTAAGGGAAAGACTTTTAGACTGCCACTGAAAAAATTGCGGGTTGGAGTGGGGCTCACAATTTAGCCTTGTAACTAGCCGCCTACTGACCATTTAAAATTAGATGTTACAAGGGGTATTTAACGTGCTTAAGACGTGGCATTTCATAAACACGGGGCGTCTTTAACGTCTCTCTCTTGACGGATTGCGAATTTATACATTCCCCACAATCAGGGATGCCCCTTTTAAAGGACTAGTACTTCCAGGACGGAGATACCTGGTGCCTATTCATTCCCCGGCACAACCTTCGATAAGGGCGGTTCGAGTATTTATACATCCTGCTCGAACTAACGGACGCCCCTTTAGCAGGGGTTCTACCTGCAGGCGGAGAAATCGAACGACCTTTTTCTATACCCCGACGGCCTTCGGGGTGGGGCTATCAACAAGAAGGTCAATATTAGATCAAATAACGACTATATTTTCAGATTTTATATAATTCTGTGACGATACCCTCAAGGAATAAGTTTTTAAGATGAATTTTAAGAGCACGTGGATTTTGTTTAAATGTCCGAGCTTTATCTACCACGTTTCCCTGAAAAGTAGGATGTGATATCCCATGTTTTATGAGATTATTACAAGTACAACCAAATTTTGATACCAAATCTTTATATTTATGAAAGAATTAAGTAAATGTTTTAATCAATTGGTTGAAACGAAATCCTAGACTTGATTTCAGTTATACAGAGATTGTGTTCATTAAAGTCTGATACGTCGCTTCAAACATGGACATTCCGAACAAGCTGAGAAATGAATACCCCATACGAAGGAGCCAAAGGAACGTTCCCGTCAAGAAAGGGAAAATAAACAATTGGGAATGAAAATCGTCCCTCTTGTCGTAAACTTTGGTGGAGATTTTACCTTGAGAAATAGATACATAAGTCGGAAATGGGAATTTGAGGCTATTGTATTGGTTTTATTCAAAGTTAATTCCTTTGGCTAAATCTCGGAAGTGTATTTGAAGAAATGTAAAATATTAACGAAAAAGATATCGTCAAGGTAGCGGTAGGTATTGTCAAATTTGTCTATCAAATCAGTTCTAGAAAGATCCTTGTGGCCATAAACTGAGATCTATAACAGTAAAGTACAAATCTTCAATTAAAGGAGCACATTATGTTCCCATTGGTATTCTTACGACCTGTCTATACATTTGATAACCGAAACGGATAAAAATGTTATCTAGAAGGAAATAAACAGCATCAAACATTTCCTCACAGGTCCAATGAGTATATCTTTTATATTTGTCTTTTAGGTCAGAGAAAAATGACCTTCTTTATTACAGCAAATGTACTTATAATTTGTTTTATCGAAAAACCATTCATTGAAATATGAGAATTTATATTTCATAAGATAATGTGTAACTGTAGTATAAAGAGTAGAGAAAGCATTACTATCGACAGTTTCAAAAGGTTTTTCGAAAGCCTGTAATTAATCCAAAACTTCCAGTGAATTATTTACAATCCAGAAATAGTTTATACCATTATGTTTGTAAGCTTTATTACAATAATTCATGATAATTTCTTTTAATTAAGATAGAGTACCAGTAAAAAGTACAGAGAGTTTAGTGGTAGTACACTTACTGGACGCTGAGATAAAACGGAACTTGAAAAGTCACCTAGATTTCTCCAAATTCTCATGGAATTTGCTTTGGCAATTTGCTAAACTGCTGAGTTTTATACTTAAGACAGCCCTTTTCCGTAATTCTAGTTTAAAATTCATGCGAGAGATAAAAAAAGTGCATAGTCAAAAGCGAAAATACATATTTTTAACAAACTAAAATATAAAATGTAAAAAAAAGGAAAAAAATCATGGAATCAACCGAACTCCTTAACAAAACAGGAGTGGGATCAGGTGCTCTGGAAGGGTAATCATCCCTTGTCATGCGCGCAACACCCGTCGTGGAGTCCGTTATGTCAAATTCGTTGTCAAATGAGGATGTCAAAAGCAGTAGTGTCAATTTATGTCAAATCCGGAATGAATCTCACGATCTCCTATCTGGTGTCTCGAAGGGTAAGCATACCCTGTCTTGTGTGCAACACCCATCGTGGAATCCTAAATCTCAAACCCGGGTTAACGTCAATTCGAGAAGAGGTCAACTTATTTTGTTATGTTTTCCAAAAGTTTATCAATGAAACGTAATTTAAAAGCGAGCATCGAAAGATAGGATCTCTACAATATAATGTGTATAAATGATATAAATAGACCAAGAAAGCCAAATGCGAAACCATGGCCCTACGAAGTGAAGTAAAAATGAAAGTAGGTTGATGCCTAGGCTGAAGGACCACCGGACTCTGATGGCATTTACCAGCCAAGTTATTATCTGACAATCAAAAATGTTATAGAATGTGCTGCATTCGTCTAAATGCACACGGTAAATGCGGAAATGCTTCGAATTGTATTGGATGCAGAAGCCCCATGTCGGTCGTAGGATTTGGCTTCATAATTCCATTTGGTGGATCTGGGTATTTCGTTAACTATGTTTTGATCTGAGATATCCAATTTTTCGGTTCTAACGCTACTTATGAGAGGTGAGGCCTTTACATGTACATATTCCATTTTTATTCATCATTGGTAAACTTTATTTTGTATTTATTCTTGTACTGAAACGCTCACTTTATTATTTACTTTTAATATTGAAAGATCTTGGGCGGCCTCGTTTTTTGGAGAAACCTTTTGCGAAGTAACAAAATTGAGCCAAATCGTAATATTATTTTTTGTTTTGATCGATGGTTTTTCTTTTGTTTATGAATAATCCTACGTTCAGTGATAATCTCGAATGAATGTATCCATAAGAACATGAAATTATAAAGAACACAGACCGGAAAAATCTACTTATTCTAAGAACTAAGAAAATGAACTTGTTTCTAAAATGTACTACAATCAGGATGACTTCAACTTTCATATTTTTGACTTTCCATATTTATGTTGCAACAATTCCTGTTTTCCCTGCCTACGGGGTTTATGTGTCGCAGTTGGTTCTATGGTGCCTGTTCCAAGCATTTGATTTTTTTAGAGATTTCATTGCTTTTGTAGCGCATCGTTCCTTAAATTTTATGGTCGCCATCATGAATTGGTTGATATATATGGTATCAGTGAATCTCAACTATTTGTGGATCTATTACAAAGAATTCGGCAATAAATTAACCTCTTCCCGAATTTACTTTAACCCTGATTCCAGACGAGGTCGCGCGTGAGACAGGAATGCGAACCTGAAGCACGAGTTCATGAGTTTCCTTCCCGATTTGACCTACTGATTCGACACTGAATTTGACATTTAAGATTCCACGACGGTTGGCGTTTGCGAGAAAGGTGATAAATACCCTTTTCGAATCATTTGATCCTAATTCTAATTTATAAAGGGGTCTAAGCCTTTATCTTTCTGAATCTTTTTATTATTTTTTTATTTATTTCATATTTTCATGTCTCTTTGGGCTATGCACTTTTGTTATCTTGCCTGGGTATTCTAAACTGGACTTCAAAGTAATATGACGAATGTAAATGATCTATATAGACACGATTTAAATTTTTTTTTCGACCGTTTTTTGTACTTGCATTATCTATTTTAACATTTTCACATGTATTTTCTTATGAATTATCTTAATAGGAGTTATACGGATTTTCATATTTCATTCATAATAGACTTCAAAAATATAAAGCTTGGATATTTCTTGTCGCTTTTGCCATTAGAAAACTGATATCATCTGCTTATTTTGTAATGTCCCAGAGTGCAAAGAAAAATGCTCGCCCATAGGATGTACTCTATCCATATAGTTTTACGAAACTGATAATTAAATACTAATTTTAATTGAATTTGTTCAGAATATTTCTATTTTATGCATCATAAAATCAAGTTTGAAACGATTTTGCAAAACGCATAATAACACTATGTGCAACAGCCATAAAATATAAAATATTATCATTATTGTATCTTTAAAATGAATAAGTGGATATTAACTATTAAAGAAAAGTTATTCGTTACATACCTTCTTGGTTTGTGATAACCTCTCCATATATTTCAACTTCACAGAGAGTGAGTATACCTTCTCCTATAATTTTAACTCTTAAAAATCTACCAACAGCGTCTAAAGGACAGATGAGGTTAAGAAAGGTAACCTCGGTCGGTTGATAGTGAATATGAGTTGCCTCTCCTCGATGAAATGTTGCCCAATTATCGCAAAAACAGTCCGGTTTCTTTAACAATTCCACATCAAAGTCTTTGAATCTGTTAACTGAAAAATAATAAGTTTTTTGTGCCTGTTGAATATGTTTTAACGCTATTTTCATCAAAATTTCAGTCATTAAGCCGTATAATCAGGAGACAACCATCGGATATCGGTTGGTAACTGACAAACTTTATCACGTGCATAGCTACCTGGTTTTTAATGTTACATACCCAGGTGAGAACTCAGGCGTTGATTCGATTCCTTGTGCCTGTTCCTAGTATCAGGATGTATTACTGGGGTCATGTGGATTACTGCATAAAGGAGTAGATATCGTCCATACATAGATTCTGGGGTCGCCATCATAAATAACAGGATACATAACAGTATAAAAATAGGAGATGTGGCATGATTGCCCATGAGACCGCCACCCACCAAGTGACAAGAGTCCATACCATAACAGAAGCTGTAAAAGGCCCCGAAATGCAAATTGTGAAACTTCAACAAGTTGTGAACCAGTAACAATAGTTTTAACAATAAGTTTCTTGGATTGACGTTCGTAAATTCAATATATTTTAGATACTTTGAAAATCAAACAAGAGCACCAAATATAATAAATGAGTAACTCAAAAACATTTAGAGCGCTTTTATAATATTGTGATGTGTGGAGGTCGTAAAAAGCTATTAACCGCTTGCAAGAGTTATTTGCTCATATTTTCCCGGTTCTGAAATTTATCTATTACAGTTTTCGACGAAATTTTCCGATGTGTTTTCGAAACCTTTGCACTACAGAAGAAAAAAAAACTTTGTATATAAAGGCTTAAATTTTGCCCAACCTCTTCTTTCGTTGATGACTGAACCATTTTGACGTCCAATCTTTTTTTCGATGCTTTCTTCAAATATCGCTTTCCCTGTGTTACGATTCTGAAGACACAGTGGTCAACAATCCAGAGAATTGTGCTGAATTCAGCAAATTATTGTACAGTGTATCAAAATTTATACCAAAGGCGTTGTGGTTTCCTACATTATATTTCAAAACCTGTTTGAATGAAATTAATAATATAACGATTTAAAGACAAAACCTCTTAAGAAACATAATCTGAATTCGGAGGTTGAAGCGACACTTCAACAGCTCAAATCGAGGTCCGATATTGTGATAAAACCATTAAAAAGGCGGAGCTTTTCTTACTTGGAACGCCCACACTTTATGTTTTACGGCGTATGTCAACACGCAAATCCTAATTTCAGCAAACAGTTATAATCCAACAATTCAAAAACAATAATCAGATGGTGAATAATAAAAAAGGCTGTTAAAAATGAAACGATACCTGGGAAGCCATGCATTTAATCGTTCGCCAAGGAAATCTCTTGTTCTACATGTTACTTAAGATTAATAAATTTGAAAACCCAAGTAGACCAATAGTTTTTGCCTGTAGCTGTCCTAAGGAAACTATCTCCAGCTTTCTACATGAAGGTTTACTCCAATACTGCAAAATGCCAATGCTTCAAATGTCCCTACACTTGGAGGTTCTCGGCCCCGACAGAAATTTCCTCAGGAATGGCTTCACCTGCAACACGGAAAATAAATAAATGCCTTTTCCTGCACTAGATGATCAATTAATACGTTGGGAAACCCACCGCCGACCGGAGACAAGTTCGCTGAGCGTCTATATTTGGTCTTAAAATAGGTCGAATATGCACTCGTCGAACATTTCAGACGCAAAATTCTTAGCAACCACGATATGCAGGTTTACGTCATCGTCGATACATGGTTCGTTGAATAAAGAAGCAACATTCATTTAGGCACTATAAGACCGCGTGGAATAAATATTATGAATCACCAGTATGAATTAAAAGAGACAGATAGCCATATTCAACATCAATTTTGATCCTTCCGCATTAAAAAAAAACCTTTATCCATATGTCTTTAAAATATTAATAAAAACGCACAAAAATGCTGAATCTCATAAAGAAAAAACGTCCAAGATTGAATATTACATTGTCAATAAATATCAGGAAAAGAAGATAAGTTGCAATGCCATTCAATCGTATCAGAGTAATTAAGTAATAAGAATGTCTAAATTTGTATCAATAAACCAAGTTTCAATATTTTCTGACATGTCAAATTTGTACAATATGTGAATAAGGTTATCGAAGAAACATTAAGTTCAGCGGATCATTTTTTACTTTATATGTTTTGTATCTTTTACTGCCTTTGAATGCAGGATGTAAAATAACATTTTGTACCAAAACACTTCATATGCATCATTACTGACACAGTCTTTGTAATAATTTTTGTTGAAATCTTGAGAAGTCTACGATTCATAATTTTTTCTACAAAATTTCCCAGTGAAGTGAAGGTTATGAACATTGAAATCAGAAATTTAATGCAAACTGTACAAGTTGTAAAATATACATGTATACACCATAAGAAGACTCCAGGCAAACATTTGTCAAGGACGGAAAGGTTTGCTATGAAGAATGATTTTTCGTCCATCTTATCAGACATTTTTGAAATAAGAGACAGCCTTGTTCAATCCAAATCTTAAAAATGAGTACGAATATTTTTGGTGTTTTTAATTAAAGTTCTTTTAATAAATTTCTTTAACAAATGTTCGAAATTCTGCATTGTTTATTGTAAGACATGTGCCATTTATTCAAAGATGTTATTAAACTGATTGATTCATAACAGATGTATCAAATTTGTCCATTCATTAAATGGTTAATCGTTGAAAAGATCGTAAAGGACAAGGTACGTTAAGTACCCTTGTTGGCCTACAAAAATGAAAGTCGTACGATGGTTTTGCAACATGAACTATACTGATGTAAAATAATGAAACTTCACATTTTACGACAGGTTTAAAAAAAAATAATTTGTTCACAAACAGGACGCAATGTGTGAGATAATTATGTAAGTCAAAACCAAACGAAAAATAAGGCCAAATCCTGGGATTTTTGAAAGAATGGCCGTTTTTTGCCGTTAAATGTGACTTTTTTGACGTCAAAAACATTTCAATAGGCATTATTTTCTATTAGTTTCGTGAAAAATCATAATTTATCTTAATTTTAGCAAAATATTGGTAAAATAAATGAATGTTTAGTTTTACATTAAATATGGGCCAAATAAGGCCTTTATGATACATTGTTCGTTATAACGACATATATATACAGCCAAATTTCTCAAATATTTCAAGCCAGGAACTTGCATGTGAGCTTGGCCTTATAATAAGACTAAAGCAAAACAAACTTACTTTGTTCTACATTGATCAAAATTAAACCTAGGCTTCTGTATTAGAGGGCCCAGGTTTTTTTACGGCTGACTTTTTGCAGCGCGGATTCATGCCTTGCGCCGAAAAGTTTTCATTCCCATTTAATTAAAAAAGCAAAAGCGATGATGGGGTTTACCAAAAAAGAGGTGCTTCAAACTTAGTTTTAAAAGAATTATTGATCCCTCTGGTTACTTATTAGACTTCTTTATCCCAAGTTGGATTTCCCTGCATTATTTGCAAATCACTTATATATAGTTTATGTCATTGTCAAAAATAAACTGCCACCATGTAAAGCTAATAATCTAACCGCGTATCTAACTATCATTTCATCAAAAGATTACTTTAAGTTATAATTGGAGTGAAGCGCCTCCCATCCCCTGCGCACACATCTCTTTGGAATCATTATTTCTGTTGCCTAAATAATCAAATTTATTATAGTAACTAGGCATTGAACAATTAGGAACACAATAGTCAATTTTGCTTCTTTTTATTTTAGCCATGTGCCAAATTAGTTTTTGTAGATAAAGTTATAAATAAATTTCCGCTTCATAAACTAGGCTAGACATGTTATGTATAAAAAGTTTTCTGTGATTAAAATAAAGAATATTTAATATAGGCAAAACACACATGAAACATTTCTATCATACGTTTCTAACAAATATTCAAAAGCCAAATTTATCTGTCTGTAAAGCGTTTTAGGGATTTATTTTTATCAGCCAGGGTAGGTGAAAATTTTATGATTCATGAGCCAAATCAAATATACCTTCATGACATAATGAACGCCGATAAGCAAAATATAAAGAAAACAATCAAGGATATTTAACAAATAAAAATGTTATGGAAATGTAAAATGTATGTTTCCAAAACAAATTTCAGAAAGTGGCATTAATCCATAATCAAACAAACAAATACATTGGCATACAACGTAATCTCATACCTTTCCAAACAAAACAATGTCTAGTTACCGAGATTAATCGACGCTTCGACAAGAAAGTTCTGACATAAATTTTAGCCCTAACCCAACGTATAATTGAAAGCTATTCAAGTAGTTTCTTAAGTCCGTGATGATTTTCAAGATTTAAAAAGTACCCGTTTTAAAAATTGCAGAATTTTTCAGTTTTTCATTTTCCTTTTTACACAGACCGGAATTTAAATGGTTAAAATAGGGTTATATCATATCTCTAATCAGTGTATCTCAACAAGTTATTGAAGTTAACCCAGATGAGAGTTTAAGGATTCCACGACGGGTGTTGCGCGCAAGACAGAGGATGCTTACCCTTCTGAAGCACCTGATCCCACTCCTGTTTTGTTAGGGAGTTTGTGGTTTCCAAGTCTTTGTTTCTTTTGTTTTCGTTTTATCTTTTACATTATTTCAAATGTCTCGTCTCTTTGGACTATGCATATCTAATCTCTCACATGGGTATTCTACACTGGATTTTGAAATCATTATTTGGCGTTGGTCTATTCTTTGTGTCTTGTCTCTTTGGACTATGCACATCTGATCATTTCTTGTTTCACGATATCATTGGTTATCTGTTCCCACAATAAGGCTGATTTACAAAATCTATGAAAAATACGTTACAAATTCAATATTACATTTCAAATTAAAGATGCTGCAAGTAGAATTCCAACGATATATGCTGTACTACACTTCAATGTGAAAATTTCGATCAAATTTACTTGCATACTTTAAGTATCATAAGTAATTTCTTAATCAAGGCAAAGGTCAATAAGGGTCACGTCTTTACGATAATAGACTAAAGCTAATAGGAAAACATATATAAATAGGAAACATTCTAAATAAAGAATATGCCATACATTAAATACAACAAAAGGAAAAATATATAAATGGTTACTTTTTCCGCATTTTTATTAAATCACAACACAGGAAGTTTTTGTCAATAGTATATTAGTTGTAGGTTGGCCTGTCTTGATTATAGAATTATAGTCTCTGTGACGTATGTTTATTATTCTATCATGTCATTAAATTAATGGACATTTAAATGTTTGGCCCAGTCACATAGCATGTAAGAAGATCATTAACACGAAAGGTATCATGGGTGAATTTTCACAGTTGTCCAACTAGTCTGACATGAAATTCATCAAACAATGTTTAACAGAAATTTGCTGTATTTTTTTAAATTCTAAGCAGTAAAAATACATAATGGATTCAAAAAGTAATTCACTTAGAAGTTGTCCCTACCGTCGGATTTGGCTTCGTATTTCGATTTGTTTGGACTACTCTCACATGTGTATTCTAAACTGGCACCACGATAAGGTTGATTTCCGATTGCAAACTTTCCGTTCACCTCAAGCAACATTCCAGCCGCACCTGCATACGGAGTGTATATCTCTCAATTGATACGCTACTCCAGGGCTTGTGCTTCCTA
>JAULBM010349224.1:0-12223 GCA_032357055.1 Geukensia granosissima | reverse complement strand
AATCTGAAATTTTCAAAATCCTGGTTTTTCATGATTTTTGGTATCAAAATAACAGAAATAAACAACATTGGGGTAATAAACTTCTATAATTGATTAAATTATATACAAGTTATGTATCAAAACTTCATGCAGACTTCAGTACAATAGTTGAAAGTTGAAAGGTTTTATATATGTTAATATGTCATAAAATGTCCGTAAACTTAAAATTACCGATGAAACGAAAAGAGTTAGCTATGTCGTTAAAACGAGATACTAAGTCGTTAAAACGAGTTAGCTTAGTCGATAAAACGAGTTAGCTAAGTCGTTAAAACAAGATAGTAAGTCGTTATAACGAGTAAGCTAAGTCGATAAAACGAGATAGTAAGTCGTTAAAACGAGATAGTAAGTCGTTATAACGAGATACTAAGTTGTTATAACGAGTTAGTAAGTCGTTATAATGAGATAATAAGTCGTTTAAACGAGTTAGCTATGTCGTTATAACGAGATACTAAGTCATTAAAACGAGTTCGAAATTTTAAAACATTCCCCCCTGTGGCACTAACCGGCTTCCGTTCATAACCAACTTTTATAATTTTATGTTTAACAAATAAACACGCCAGCTTCATTTATTCATTATTAAAAGGAACTGGAATGGAAATGTTTTTAATTGTAATAAATGTATAGGGATTTAAAAAAATCATGTGAAATGATTGATAGATTTAGATTGTCTGAGTAAAACCCTTTCAATTTTTCGAACTGCTCCGAATACTTTCCCGTTTCAGCTATCAAACATCAAGGAGACAAAATGGAATAAGAAGTATATAGCGATTGATTATTATTATTATTATTATTATTATTTTTATTATTATTACTCGATAAGAAACTTTAAGACTGAATATCTTTGTGGTATGCATGTCAATGACAATCTAGGTACCATTGTCTGTTTCACAGCGCTCACACTTCTGTCTAACCAACATCTTTTTCTGCAATAAAATGTTAAGTCATTGATAAAGTTTGCATATTTAATAAATCAATAAGTCATATTCATGACTAGGATGGATATACATATCCGAAAATGACAAAATGATTTCGACCCTTTTGACTAGAAAAAAGACTGGTGTCGTTTTTTTCTATTTTTTCGATTTAAAGTCTTCAATGGCACAGTGTGGATTAAGAGGACAGTGTGAATAGGATGCATGACGGTTATGGTGATTTTAAATTTTGCTATATGATTCCAATTTTAGAGAATTAGGCAAACAAAAAAATATTCTACATGGTAGAAATCAATGTATAACTCCTAGAAGATAGTAAATCTACAAAAATGCGGAAATCGGTCATCGGACATTTATATAAAAATAGGAGATGTAGTATGATAGTCCACGAGACAGCCATCAAAAACATTCGAAATTAAACTTCTACAGGTCCCATTACGGTCGTCATAATGAACCGGAGTCAACACCATAACGCGTAGCGGTAAAAGGCCCTCAAAATACAAAACATAAGACAATCGACATTATCTATTAAAAATGGTGAACAAAAACAATAAATGACTTTACTTAAACATCGACAATTATTGGACTTTTGGTTCCTGGCTTGGGACAGGCACGTTAAGTATGTAGCGGGGTTAATCCCAATCTTCCCCTAACCTGGTACAGTGTTTTGACAAAACAGCAATTAAAATACGGGATAAGAAACAGTTGAAAGGAATTTGAAGCTTGAAATCAACACTGGAAACCAACATTTATAAGCCTTCCCATTTCAATTTGTTTGGATTTGTGTGCTTCTTTTATGTTTGGATCTTTGACTTCCTATACGTTTTGATTGTAATGCTACTGATGAGAGGTTACATTTTGAAATGTTAATAAAGCATACGAAAATTCTCCATATTAATTCAAAATTTATGCCTCTTTCATTTATTGGATCGAAATTTTAAGTTGTTTGACTTCTAATATATATTTAAATAACTTTTGTATTGATATTCATGTATACATTTTCTTTTTTATATGTGAACTGTTTGTATATGTACTGCTCAACCCTAATGGGTTTTTTGTCTGCAATAAATAAATATTATATTATATTTATTTACTCTGTAAATAGCTTAGAAATCTCGAGATAAACACGGCCTGATATGAAACGTGATGTGGATATTGATATCCTGAACTGTCGTTCCACAGATTTAGGCGAAAATATTTCAGTTCTGATTCCCCTTTTCCATTTGATTTTGGTTTTGTGGTGCTGTTTTGTTTTTTGTTGTTGTTTTTCAATTTTTTTTTTTTTGGAAAGGGGAGGTAAAAAGCCCATCAACGGGAAAATACTGTAAGATTCTCTTTTTCATTTAAGGGTATCGTTTGTTTGATTGATGAGACGAAAAGTCAAATTTACAAATTTATAACTTTATTTAATTCCTCTCAAGGCATGTATGACTCAGTTACAACAGAAATTCATACATTGTTTGTCAAACTCTTGCTTTGGGACATTGTCCGTGCTAAATGTGGTCTTTGCGGCAAATGTTTTATTGAAATATGAAATAAAGATCAAATGACATCGATTTGTCCAACTTAAAATTGAGATATGATAGAAATATTTTCTTCATGAATGAAAACAAATTGAATTATTCACCTGTGTCCAAAAGGTATTGTTGACCTTGAAGCAAACTTTAATCCCGTGTGACAATGCAAGAGTGACTCATTCGAATGTTATCAAAATGGAATTATAATTTTTATTGATACAAACTGAATGAAATATTATTGTCTATAATGAGTTAGATCTTTAAATTGGTAAACTTGAAATTTAGTATGAAACTTTATTAATATTAATAAATTCCTTTTTTCATATAATCAGCAGCATTTATTTATACCCCAACCACAACGGAGGTGCCACATTTTATCATTCTGCAACAAACAGTTCTTCGAACTTTTTTCAACACATTTTTTTGGGGGAAAATTGTTCATTTGAAATTCTATAGGTTCACTGGGTCATACCTAATTCAGAACAAAATCTTTGAAGACTAGCAAACCAAAAAAAATTTTATAAACCCACGTTTCAGATATTGAACTGATTTAGTGAGAATCCAAGGTGGAAAAATCGCTAAGTTACCGAGTTTAAGTTTACGGCATCAACCAAGTGAAAACCTTTGACATACCAAAATAAATCTTAAAAATTACTGAAGAGCATTTATATGTATTTGGTAGACATCAAATAAAATGACCCAAAATTAACCTTCATCGAAAACAACTTAAATCAAATTATTTTGCTTTAGACTGAAAAACAATGACACATATCACGCAATAGCGAAATATAAATAGTTATGTAGAAATCATCAAATATATATCCAACTTCACTGGACCATAAATTCTGCCCTTTTCCAATTTTAGGTTATAGAATAGCAACTGCAAGTAACTCCAATCGAGCTCGACTCCTGGCTCAAATCGACAATGTTTATTTTTATTGCCGATTTTAAATAAAATGTTGTTTCTGTGAGAAATCCTGCATTCTGAAATCGATTATCAATAATGGTTTTCTATACTATACTATAACCACAGGGGTCTGTTATAATGTTTCATTCAATATATATGTACCGTACACACCGGGTATTGCTCCCTATACATGCACGACCCGGTTTTCAATCTACGTTTTATTCAACTTGTCCCACCTTGCTTGACCCATTAGTTTTCTATCGCTTTCTTTGATATTTTGTTCTTCTCCCTTACAAAGATGCGTTTAGATTATCTTTAATATAATCACAGACTCAGAATGCTGAGGAATTTTGTACCCACCTTTTTAGGCAAAAGCATATAGAAAACAGCAATATATCACCACCGAATCTTGCACCATGCATTAGTTCAGACTTTAATGATAATCATGTTTCCAATGCCGGACACCAGGGCTGTCTCAGTGTAGAAAAAACGCTCAACTATTGGAACCTGCTTGGTTGGGTTGAATGTATGAATACTCGACCAGTCTGAGAGTAGCCGGGATTAAAAAATTAGTAACCCGTTCTATCTTTCAGACGGTAGAATTCCTCCTTTAGGGCCGTCTGTTGATATGATTGAATGTATAAATTATCAACCAACGTCTTGGACGGGAAGGTTGCTCCTTGTTGATCAGATGCCCTTTTCAACAGCTCATAAGGGGTCCGTATGCGGCAGTTTGCTCAGGTTATATCCCCCCTACCCAAACAGTAACTACTGGGCAAACTGTAGCAAGAAAATTCCCTGGCCTGACACCCACCCCACACCTTGTATGATTTAAGTGGCGGAAAAGGAGGGTCCCCCTTTTAACCTCCCACCCCAGTCTGCATCTACCATCCTAAAATCTCCCATATCCGACCACATACCATTAATTTTCTCCCTCTCCTTAATGTCGCTTTGACAATATTTTAACTGTTAGTCTTGCTAATAGAGTACTAGACAAAGTACGGATATTGATGTTCTTTTATATACTTGTATTTATTTATATTGTTTGATAAATATTAATTAATAAAATAAACTTTTATTATTATTAATATTATTATTATGATGTTGTTGTTGTTTTTGTTGTCAATTCTGAACAAAAGTTAAAAATTGGTATCCTAGCCCATTACTAAAATTTAAAGTAAAATCTGAATTTTAAGAAATACTCGAAATGGTGACCTTAAAAAACATTTTTTTAAAAATATAAAATTAACTTATCAAAATTAAACTAAATAAATGGATCGAACTAAAGTAAATTTAGTCGGAAGGATCACATTTTTTAAATTAAATAAACATTTAAACGCAAACATTTCAAAATTAATTATATAACGGGCATGCAGCTCTACATTCCTCCCTTCAACACAATTGTTATTATAATTTAACATTTAGGCAAATGAAATGTTTGCTGCAATATTAAAGAATGTGTAAGATATGAGTATAAATGATCAAATTTTCAAGAAACAAATTCAAAATCAAAATTTGCAGTCCACAAATTAACATAATTAAAATCATAAATCATACATCAAAACGGAAATGCCAACACTGAATCCAACACACAATACAATGTATATAAGAATTAGGAAACGGAAATCTTTATACGGACATGGTACGGGGTCTTCTCCAAAATAACAAACTAAACGAACATAAGGCGCATGTAAGTTTAGTTATTTTAAAGTCCCCAAATATGGAGATGAAACTCCCCCAATAAACCAAAAACCTTCTGAAATAACACGTCCGTAAAAAAGCAGGAACCAAAAGAATATTTCAAATAAAAGAAAAAAATTGAAAATCTATTTATTTTTTCTCAAATGATCAAAAATATCAATTCAACATAATAAATGAAATTTGGTTGAACAAAACCAGAATTTATACTGGTATAGAAGTTTAATTATTAATACAACAACCTTTTGACTTAATTGTCAGATTTCGAACCTAAGACCTGATGTGTCCTTTTTCTCAGCAATTCAAACAGGTTTAGCTTTGGGATGTCGCTTTGTTCAAAACTTATTTTTTTGTCAAAACCAGATATCAATGAACTAATTCTGATTCTACAGACTTAATTATATCCCCCACTCGCAGAGTGGCTGCTTTATTTGAATAACTTTGTCCGTCAGTCATTCCGTTTGCCCGTCCAATTTTTGGTCACAAAAATCTTATCTCCAACTTGTTGGATTGATCTGAAAATTGGTATGTATCTGTATATTTATAGAATAATAAGAATCCGAAGACACCAAAGGGGCAGAAAGAAATCGGAAATATGAAATCAAAGGCAAACATAGTAAGCACAACACCACATTGAAAGTTGATTAAAGCCTGAGTAACACGGACCCTACAAAAACTAGGATGAGTTCAGGTGCTCCGGTAGTGCAAGCAACTCTGCATGTCGTGTTTCTCAGTAGACAAAGCCGGTATTTATTCACAATCGTTATTAGTTACAACCGGTATATGACCGAATTTGTAGTCACGACAGTGGGAAGATATCCATTGTCATTTGTAAAATGGATATGTCATACCGGTCAACCAAACCATGGTAACTGATATATTTTCGTACTAATGATATTAGACTCATATTACAACTTCCACGAGAAATCTTGGTTCAGTAGCTTTCTTGTCAACAGCAACCCTTATGGATTGATTTGAAAATTGGTATGTTGGGCATATGTTGTTACTAAATTTTTTTTTGTCTGGTGTCAACTTTATCGACTGTTTCACAAAAGTTCGTAAGTGTTACGAGTGATCGTAACTTACAAACGTTATACAGCACTTACGACTTTTTGTGAAACGTTCTCCTGGTACTCAAATATAAAGCGACGAAGTATACTTATAATGACCCCGCTTGCAAATCCATGTTTCATTTTCATGTCTTCAGTTTCAACTTAGAAAATTCAAAATCAACTGCAAAGTAAATTCCGACTCACAAAAACATTTTGATACTTTCCAACAACGATCAACACCGCGAAAACGAATTGTGACGTCACTGACGTTGCGACGGTAATAATTTTGTCACATGTGATTTCCAAAGCCTGCATCACCACGTCTAGCACATTATTTATTTGAAAATGCCGACTTTAAGTCAAGCGATGATTGTCATTACGGAAAAAGGAGATGACCCAAGGGTCCCAAGAAGACACGTTTCCATTGCTACTTCGACATTGCCTGTAATGAACATCGGAAATTCCGATTGCAAGGTTTGTTTTTTTTTTTCTGTCGACCATTTCAAAACAATGTCTAAAACGTATGGAAATATCTACTCGCTGTTGTAAATGTTTTTCCACATTTTAAGATTTACCTATATTAGTTTTCATATATATGAAATTACCTCTTTCAAAAAATTCTCCTAAATATTTCTAAATTTTACATATATTAAAAATATACCTAGAATTTCTATTCTGACGATTATAACATAACTTGTTCGTTTATTTGTAGTTAAGGCAAGGCAAACTCGTTTAAAAGCCACTGGGTTATACATTTAATAGAATCCTGATTGTTGAAGGAGTTTATATAACGAATAAAAACCCGTAGATTTTTCTGAGATAAAAGATGGAAACATCTATCTCTGCAGGACCATTTTTAAAGAAAGACAAATTTCTTTGAAATATATAAAGAAATTTTTGAGTGCGAACTCTTGAGTATGACACAATAAATGTCAAACATTCAGTCTCAAAAGCATATTGTGGAAGGAAGATTCTATCTTTGTATTACCATGTTTATCAACAGAAGCTTTGTTTCTGCAGTCTCTTGATTTGGATATCTTTTTATATTGTCATGAAAAATAACCAATTGTCGATTACCAGATTTGATAGCTGTAATAATTTTACCGCCCGACTGAGAGCATTGATTTGCTGTGTAGGACGTTACTAACTTCCACCCTCCCGTTTTGTAATTTTTTGTGCGCAATTTTTTTGTACATGGATTATAATATAATTTTCATATCTTCTAACCGGTGTGGAAATTTTGGTTCATTGGCACTTTAAACAAAATATTTATTTGTTAAAACAAAAAGCCCTATCATGTCTGAGTATAAATTTTTTAGCGTTTCGATGCCGAAAAGAGCTAAGTTTACAATAGAGTTCCATAAGTTAAACCAGGCGAAGAAAACTAACCAAAACATTAATTTCGTTTAGAACATTATAAAAATGTGATCATTTACCACTTCCACATCTAGGTTGTCATCTGAAAATTGTAAAAATATAAGTGTTTAAGTTGTTTATCTCTAAGCTGACCTGCTACTTGCCATGTATAAAAAGTAACAAGGCTCATCTACTGGAGAGGAACAATTGCTTACACTTCGGGAGAGTTAGAGTTCATACTGGGTGACTTTCATGTCGTTGTTTCTTGTTTTCATTGTGTTTTCGTCTGTCTTCTTTCCTTGCATTCTATATGAAGCACTGCTTCTTCTATTGCACCATCATAAAAACATATCATTTTTAATCAGGAAAACAGATGCAATGTATGCATGTTTATACCGGGTCAAGCATTTTTCCACTTGCAACATTTCGTCATTTTTCCATTTGCGTCTAGCATAATGTTCTTCATGTTACACTTTAAAGTGTCTGAGCGTTGAAATACAGACTGAACAGTAAATCTACAGATACAAGTACAATGAACACGGATAATGTAAAACACAAGAAAAACAATGGAGGATTTAGGAGTTTACTCTCTGATAATCTTAATTGATTTTTTTAATATATAGGTGCAGCTTTACGAACAACTTGTCCCTTGGATATAACTGTTCATATATTGTTGTTTCCGTTTTACACACTTCTTTAGTGTAATGACTTTTTTTTAATTAAATCGACCTTCAAATACTAATCTTTGAAGTTGTAAAGTGTTGTTTTTATTTTTTGATATTTTGGTTAGACAACTGTATGATAGCGTCTAACATATGATTCTTACCTCTTTTCATCAGAACAAATTACCCAACCCAGCGACAAACACTGTAGGATTTCAAAATGTGGTTGATATCAAAGGATACAGAGGTACTATATCATATGATGCTGGAAGCAAAAGTCTACGCTGGCTGGTTACTACACAGGAGAAGAATTCCGTCTTGAGTGAAAATAAACCAAACCCAGTATCCAGTTTTACAGAAAATCGTACTAGACAACAACCTGCTCTAAAACTGCCGTTTACAACCCGAGAGCAAGGTAACTAGGTGTACAAAGACAAATTGTCGATTTGGAATCAAATGGTCGCTCTTCTGTTGACAGGGCATTAATACTGAAAAAAAATACGGTACACCGTTAAAAACCAATTTTTTTTTGGTTTCTCATGTGAGGTTCTCTCTGCACCCCTGAAATTTGAAAGACTTTGAAACAACATGTAAAATTTCTTTATTCTAACTGTTCTAAGTCGGTTTTTGTGAATTCAATCATTATCTCTGAAATACTTTTACGGATGCGTATTTGTCTTAACTTCAGAAGAGAGAAAGATACAGCTAGAAAATCTGGGCGTCAGACGGAGAAGATTTCCTGTCCAAACCACTGGAAACAAGATTTGCTCCACTACAACACTGCCAAAAGGTGCTAAATATTTACCAGCCCCACCTGGAGAAAAACCACGCCCATTTTCCAATGACAACATCTCTTCTTGTTTGAAACCAAAGCAGGACAGCCTCGGCGACACATTTGCTTCTGATTATTCTATTCCAAGGTATGTCGTTAGTGACTGATTTCTTGAACACACTGAACTGTCTTCTGACCTCAAAGTGATAAAAAGATATAAAACAAAAGGGTTAATCAAAGATGACCTAGTCGTTAGATACAGCCTCAGACCTCGGAACAGCACAAATCATTGTCATTGATGAAAGCTGTCAATTCTTAGGTATATTTATATTACATGTTAAGGGCAGTTGACTATTGGAAAGGTGAAGTCCTCACGTTTTTCAAAGTTTTATGCACACGTGTCTTCAAAGTTTCCAATCTGCTTCTTAGTGATATACTAGCCAATATGATCCTTATAACATTTGTTAAAACAAAGGACAGGACTTTTTAATATATCTGTTGTATGTTGTGACTTATTTATTACATCTTAATTAGAAACCCTGTATACAAAACATAAAATAAATGAATTTAGAGCTTATCCAATGCTGACGGTCATCAGTTCTCATATCATAGAGAAAATCGACAACCAAAACATCTCAACATAGTATATGAGATCGTATAGTAGTAGAGCTCATTATAATAAGTTAAGACTTGTTACTAGGCAATCCAGTAGAAACTTTATTTCTGTGTTCTCCCCTTTGTTGTATTTATCATCGTATATAATATGCAATTCCTAAAATCGACCGATTTTCAATTTTAGATCAGTGACCAAAGACAGACCAAAATCTCTTCTCGATGAACTGAAGGCTTCCGTTTCGTATGACAAGAGACTGTTTCCGTCTATGCACATAAGGACATCATTACCAGAATCTAGTCCTAACTGTGTTTGTTTCAGCCTTAGGAATAACGATGCATATACACATCAAGAAATAATGGACTTGGTAAGAAATAAATCAGGATTTAAAATACGCTCCGTCCGATATGATCCGGTTGATGTGAGAGCCGGGAGTTCCGAAGTTCCAAGTCGATGGATCGTTGAATTTGAATGCACCGAGGAAACGCATTCGTTTCTACAAAGCGGGTTTGTGATGCTTGGTGAAAAAATAATTGTTAAATTGTTAGATGACGTGTATAGGTTGGAGTTTGAAGCATATAAACTGAAGCTAGAAGAACAGAGGAAATTGGCTGAGAGAGAAATTACAGTGTTTGTTTCAAGAAAATCCCGCAGAAACAAAACAAAAAAGAATGATCGTTCTAGATTCTAGACTTGTTAGTTGAACTAATAAAATCTTATACCGTATTTATTTTGTTCCACTTTCAGCGGAAGGGAAAATGCGCCCGTTTTTCTTTTCAAACCTAATATAAAAGAATTGTCGAATTGCGTTACAAATCCCTCTTAAAATTGTTTTGCTATCAAATATAACTGAATTTAAAGTTAAATTTTGTAAAAATATTGTTGAGTGGAGTGTCTTCGGTCAAAACACAGTAATTTGACGTTTTAGTGGGGAAAAATTAAAAGTAAAGAAAAAAATTAACTATATTTATATAAAGACTATCTATTACCATTTAGACACTATTTATTTTTCAATACTAAAACGTCAAATTACTGTGGTTGAAAATTTGATCATACTAGTTTTTACCACATTCCTTGATTATTTCAGAAATTAATGAAGACTCTGCCCTCTCGTTTGAGAATCTCGCCAATGTTAACACGTTACCGTTGCCGGTTTTATACACTAGATCATCTTGATAGTAAACTTAAGAAAAAACATGAGTAAAATGATGTATTTTTCGGCTGTTCTGCTAGGCTATTAATATGTTCCGTTTCTACTATGAAAATGTATATATTTTTCAAAAAATTATGAAGTATCTCCATCCTGTAGTCACTAGTCTTCTATAAGGGGCATCCCTGATTGTTGGGATGTGTAAATTCTGTCCTGAAAAGCTGATTGCCCGCTGGACGTTAACACTTTCAACCCTGAATTAATTTTCAAAAACTGCAGGTAAAATGGGTCTCAGTTTTTCCAACAATAATGTATGAAAGTTACGCCTAGGTGTTATATTGCTCTCAGTCAGGGTTGGTGGAGCCCCTTGGAGCCAAAATTGTCAATTTTGGCGATTTTCGGCTTTTCGGGGTGGCAAAATTGAGAAAAAACAAATTTAAAAATATTTCTTGTGCTCTGGCATATGCAACAGCTATGGTTGTGGCAAAACAAAAAATGATTGGGTTTTGACAAAAACTCTAAGCCCAAGAAGTCCAAATGACAACCCACCCCAGCATCTGATGATCCTGTCAGCAACGACTTGTATATGTTGCTCCAACTTGTAGAATTTCTTTTACCTTAGCAACTAGTTCTGGCTTTCCACCAGGCCCTTCGTAGTGGCATTTCAAGGTGTCTTCGGATCGCGTTGGGGTCATAACTGAAGAAAGGACCCATGTATCCTTGAGGATATATCCGCCCTGAAAGGGCTAAGCAGCAATTAATCAATTAAATGAAAGTATATAGAATCATTATATACTATTATTATGGACAAAATATGTGAATAATAGATAATTAAATGTTATTTTCCAAATCAACCCTCGAATGATTCCTCGACCAATATTGACCCCGGGCCGATACGGGGGTCTCGGCATGATAACATCTAATAATGTATAAATCTCATGTTTTTTCTAAAGCATTGTGAATAAAATCCCGACATGCTCAGTGATATTTTAAGGAAAGATTCATTTTCGCATTGACAAAAAGTTTTAAGTTATGTAGCTCTAAGATATAGCAACGCATCAAAAAACGAAAATGTCTTTAGTTTATCAAAATATTGATGGATTCTATATTAGAGGCTCCTAGGAGCCGGTCATCGTAATTGAAATTATTTAAACTTTGTGCAGAACACACAAAAAGCAATCGTACAAAGTAACATCAAAATCCATTCCGTAGTTTCAGAAGAGAAGATTTTTAAACGAACTTCAATATCGGCTAAAAGACGTCTAAAAGGGGCAATAACTCCAACAAGAGATAAGGGATTCCCACAAAAATTTCACCACAGATAGATTACTTCATGCTGAACACTTTTACCCTATTTCAAAATTTGGCTAAAGGTAAGGGTTTTTGAAATATTTGCCAACATTTTTGGTCAAACCCCTATGTTCTATTTTTAGTAACGGCAGCTATATTTTACATTGATTGATTGATTGAATGGTGCTTAACGTCCAGTGGCAAATATTTCATGCATATTCAGGACGAGAGCATA
>JAULBM010349223.1:0-22226 GCA_032357055.1 Geukensia granosissima | reverse complement strand
TTAATTTCATATCACGAACTATAAGCACACCAACTTTGGTCATCCTAGCATTATTACTTTCAGAGATATAGAGCTTTAAAAAAAACTAACGCTGCTGCCGCATCCCAAAAGTAACACCTATGTCTCGCTTTCCTGACTTCGTTGCAGGCGAGACAAAAACAAAACGGATATGGGGACATCTTTGAATTCCCACACTTTATCAAAAAAATCTTACTTAAAGAGCCATTTGAGGAAATATTTCAAAATATTGATATATGTCTGTGAGCAATTACTCACAAATTATATCCTCCACTCTTCTCTAAACAGTACAAAAAATTAACTCGGTAAACAGGAAGTAGGGGTTACACGGGTCTGAAATATGAGTTGTATGGAAATCTTGGCAAAAACTTTCACATTTGATCAAACATCTTTAAAATATAAAATAGTAAACAGGAAGAAGTTGTTGCAACAGGACTGAAATCGGTAAGCACAGTTTGTGACTCCCAGCTGGAAATACATACCAAATATCAAGTTGCTGAGATCAGTAGTTCCTGAGAATTATCTTATACAAATATTTGTTTTGGAAAGATAGATTGATGGACAGCTAAAACAGTATATCCCACTTTTTTTCGAAGCCAGGGTATAAATATGTGTTTGGCTGGATATTAAATTTGGTGGTTTAAATGTGATAATGTTTAACAATATACTAACTCTGTTAAAAGTTCTGCAAGTTCTGTGTACCCATGTTCTGCTGCTATTTCCCGTGGTAGGTAACCATGACGATTTGGTGTTTTCAGTGCTATATCACCACGTGGTTTATCAAGGAAAAATGATGCTACTTTATATAATCCTAACTGTGCTGTGAAGTGTAGTAACGTAGTCTTATTCTCAGGCTCTATTATATCTACAAAAACAAATATAACTTTATTTGGAAATTGTTTAAAAATTAACTAAAATGTGCATTTTTGGAAATACTTATGAACCACATTATATTACAAAAAAGTATAACAATATTATTTTCATCATCAAAACGATAATTAATCCATCGATAAAGTCCTTAAACACACTGTACTATTTATTTGATAGTATAATAATCATATTTTTATTAACAACAGTAACAACAGATGACAAATCTAATTTATGTATTTACATATATGCATTACCTTACTGTTTTCACCACATTAATTCAAGGATAATTAAAGTACACGTTTCAAAATGCATTTAATAAAATATCCACTTCATTCACATGTGATAAAATATTTATCCAAAACAACAAGTGTTGTGTAGGAAAATTTTCAATAAAATCACGGCCAATAATATAACAAAATCTTGGAAAAAGTAGTCAAGTCATTTGATCCTTTCACAAAATATTACATACTATGTTTTCCTATCAGGAACATTACTAACATCCTGTGAGATACATGTAAATATAGTATAATCTTTTTTGATTTGTATCAATTTGAGATATATGTAAATATAGTATAATCCTTTTTCATTTGTATCAGTTTGATTTAAACATGTTTTTATATATCACAAAAATTATTGAGGATAGTGATCAGCTAATTCCCACTTGGAAAGGTTATTGAGAAAAAATAAGATTATCAGTCTAATCATTCACTTAGTAAAAGTTTGCTCTGATGCACACATGAAGTTTTGCAGTAAACCTCTTATCAGGAGAAAGTTTCTTATTTGTCCAGTTACAAAAAAATTAGTTAGGGTTTATTTGGTAAATCAGTTTCAAAGAAAAGAACATTTTTAAACACTTCATATTAAAATTAACTATTAATATTAAACCAGGAAGATATATGCAATAGGTTCTCATGTGGATGATTCATAAAATGTTTGAGTTCATCTAGCCAATTTGTTTCATGTAAAAAGATTTTTAAAGTAATATAATTCATGATAATCACAATTTGCCCAAAATCAACTCTAATTTCAATCTATAATTTCCACATCTTTTATCTGTCCCCTTTAAGACTAAATTTTGCATTTTTTTTTTAGTAAATAATGTCACATCTTTTAATAAACATTAATAAAATATTTTGAATAAATATGCACTCTCATAAAATAAAAATATTTTTTGTGGTTTTAACATACAGAAGGCTGTAATGGGACCTGTAGAAGTTTAGATTCGTCTGTCATTTTGTGGATGGCTGTCTCTTGGACAATCATGCCACATCTCCTATTTTTATAAGTAGATTTGCACTAAAATTTGCACCACTATTTACAAATTTTTTAACAGCCTTGGCACCTAATTGAGGAATACAGTTTCTTTAGGATAATTTGAAAACTTGGCAAACTTTTAATTCTTAGTGTCAAATTTAGGACATTAAGTTCCAACTATATCAGATAATCTCTGTATTCTTCAGTTCATATTATGCAGCAATTAAATACCAAACAGAGAGGAAAAGTTACATGAAATTGCAGTATTTACAGATTATTGGTAAATTTCTTTAAAATATCCATCAAGAAGTTTTGTTGAGATGGATATGAGACAAAAAACAATAATCTGTTTGCCATATAACATCAGGCATGTTAACTTCCTATGAAATTCATGACCAATGGAATCAATGTTATTTTTTTAAAATCATATAATGGCTTGATAATGGATTTACCAAGACAAAAAGATCAAAGAAATAAAATATTATCCATGAATTTAAAAAAATTTTGCATTCAGGTACAAATATTAACAGTTTGAAAAGAGAACTTAATGGTAAAGACAAACTTTTTCATTTGAGTTTAAATAAATACTCATATAATTTCTGAGTGAATGTAAACTGAATCGCCTTTAATTATAATTTTGATTCTCATCCTAACAACTTTACAAAGATACTTATTGTTCAAAACAATAATAAATAACTCATATTAAAACAGCAGAATTGTCAATCCAGTTTAACAGTTTTTGCCTAAGAAGACAGATGTACTTTATTTTTTGGTTCTTGGGTTTTTTTAATTCTTTTTATTAAATTTGGTTTCATAGGAAGCATAAGAAATGTGGCACTAAATCTTTTAAAATTGTTTTTTTGTCCTGTACTTAATTTTAAAATAGAAGACATTGGCCTTAACTTATCCACTTAAAATAAAATCATTAAACAGTATGTACTTCATCATGAAAATCATGACACAGGAAAGTTTACTCACATGTAATCCATGTGAAAATCAATTACATTATTTTTAAACTTAACAACAAAAATTGTATTGCAGGCACCATGTGGATTTCATGTAAAATTAATCTCTTCAATATAAATATATTTATTTTTAAAATTTAATGATGATTTTACACTCAAATAGATATGGAATACTAAAATTAGGCTACAAGGTGAATTTTTTTACAGTTCTGTAAATTTCAAGAGCTTTTTACTAAAAATCTGTAATTTAAGTCTATGAAGACAGTATATAAATAGAACATGTACACACATTGTGGAAGAAGCAAGGCATAACTGTGAGGGTACTCACAAATGATACCTGTCCAACTTCCAGTTTTTCAGAATGCATGAGACAATACTAAGAGCAAAACTCACAAGAGATACTCCTGCCCCCCCCCCCCTTCCCTGGATTAGATGCCCTAAGAATGAGCCATGGTGAATTTCCTTCCTAAATGCATATCTACACATTGTGACATATGTTCGTGTAAAGTTTCATAGAAATTCATTGAACAGTTTAGGAGGAGTTGCACCAAAAAATATGTGAACAGACAGACAGGGTGATTCCTTTATATTAAGCAAACAAATCCAGCAAATTTCGTTTGCGATGGGTATAATTATCTGTCCTTAGAATAAGCTGAGATGAATTTCCTTCCTAACCTCATACCTACATATTGTGTCTTGTGTTCATGTTAAGTTTTAGTGAAATCTATAGAATGGTTAAGGAGGAGATGCAATAAGAAAGTAAATGCAGAAAGATGGACAGGTTGATTCCTATATAACTTTGTTTGTGGGGAATAAATTTCAAGAACTGATTTCCTAAATAAACAACATTAAATGAAGTTTTCAGGAGAGTTATATTCTGTTTCTGTGTGTTCTATGTTTTTTGCCCATTTTTACTTTGCATTTAGGGCCATTTAAGACATGTGTCCAGTCAATAATATATTTAACTGTTATATGTGTCCATTATTGATGGACTTAGGGCAATCTGAAGAAGTTTGTGATTTACATGTTTTGTATGGCTGTCTTATAGACAGTCATAACACATCTCCTTTTTCTTTATAAGGACTTTGCTCATGTTTAATTTTTTTTTAAATGCCATGTGACAGAAAGGTTTTTATTTGATTAATGTACCAACTATATGCTTTTTATCATCTTATTATATATTCAAATCAAGGATATTTTTATATCAATTTAAAATATTGTGTAAAGTTTCATGTACAAATCATTTATGACACTTGGTTTCTTAAGTAATATTGTTGCCATTGTTTGATTCTTAGAAGAAAGGTACATTTATTTGTTTACCTGTTCCCTTTGAATCTCCAAGTACGGTCCAGTACTCTGGTATCTGTACTTCTAAATGTGTTAAAGCATTATACAACCGATCATCAAGTGTTTCTATCACTTCATCTGCAAGGTCAAATTTGTCTGACCTTATAAGTTCAAGGTCATCAAGAGCATTGCTGTTATAAACACTGTTAATGAGATATTCTGCCAAGAAGTAGGTACTGTTGTTGTAAAACTGAAAGATAGATGTTGCTAGAACACAGAGTTCGTTCTCATGGTAACCACAGAAATCCAATCGCAGCTGTTCCTCAAAATCATGTTCTGTAAAAAGATTCAGGAAATATATTAATGTAAAATTATATCCCATTAACATGACACATCAAAATCAGATTTGAAATCTGATCTGAAAACAATAACACATCGCATTCACATGTTACCTGCAATTGATAGGTAGATAGTTTGACATCCTATTTAAACAATATCACATTTGAATTCAGAATACTCTTCCATGTGGACACAAATGTATCTTATAAGACAGAATTACAAGAATGCACCAGATGAAGATTTTCGTAGTCTAATGTAGGACCTGGTTACCTATAGGAGTTACATTGTAGGTGATCTTGGTAAAGGAACAGTCAAGTCATCACTGAAAACAAGTATACCTGTTTTAAAGTGGTCTGAAATGTATGTAAGTCATAACCTACATTCTATTTTAGTTTTTCACACATAAAATCTAATCTGTCATTATTATTATGCTGATTGTATTTTATTGTAATGTACAGTTGATTATTTACACCTGAAATACTTGTCATACTTATACTAATTACCTACATCTAATAATAATCATTATTATAGTAATATTAGGTTGCCCTCCTCACTTGTTAATAGCAAAATATGTAAACAAGCAATATTTCTTTTATTAACTATATAAGTACTATAGCTAACAAAAATGCCAGAAAGTTACAAAATCAATCAAGAAAAACATGTTTTTCTAACATCTGTTTAAATAAATTTCATTTTTTCAGTTCTTAAGTTTTTATAAAATTTTTCCCATGTCAACTGACACATCCCCTTAAGGAATAACACTGATTTGCAGTTGTTGGGATATCATTGTTTGTTTTTGTTTAAATAATGTATGTTTTCTCAATGTTGATACCATAGAGGATATCAGTTTACTAAAATACTAAACTAAAAACAAGTGTCATTTATATAAACAATAGGTAGTCTGAAATAACTACCAATGACAATAATGACAAAATATGACCTGCCATCTTCAGGAAATACAAATTTCACATAACCATTTATAATGATGTGTACCAGTAGGGAGTCAAAAATAAAATAAATGTTGTGAAGTTCTAATAAAATGCATCATACATTGCTCAACAACATTTTCACATTAGGAAGAGAAGGCAACTAATTGCAGATTGTGAAGGGGTAAAATATATTTCCATTTCCCTTTTCAAATAAGAATTCTATTTCTGCCAGCCATAAAACTTGGTTTGATAAAAATAAATTAATATAAGGATTGATTGATTAAATGATGCTTATCCTCCAAAGGAAAATATATTTCATGCATATTCAGGACAAGAGCATATTAAAGAGTGACAATGAATGAACCTTCTTTGTACTAGACCGACACGCTGAGCTTAAGTTTTAAAATGCTAGCTCAAGAGATAAATTCTGCCTGAAGACATGTCACCTTATCAAGACACATTATTCCGACTCTTGGTCAACAATAGTTTGCTCCTAATCCTTAATTGCTTAATGGAGAAGCAGCTTATACCATATTTAATGTTTTTGGTTTGACCAAGTGGGGAATCGAAACCACAATCTAGCCGGAATGCTAAAGTTTTAACCACTAAGGAATAAACAAAACAACAACATGCAACACTAGAAAGTTTTGTGCTGCATTCCAAGTAAACTACTATGTTCCCTCAGATTCTGCAAACTTATTTGTTCAAGAGCATCCTCCGTTTCAGGGTCATATCCGCTCCGCTTTCAGACTCCGTGGATAATTACCCTGCATTCAGCCCTTTAACAATGACAAGAATCTTGTCATAATCAATGCACACGCGGAAGAATATTTATCATATTATTTTTCAATTTTAAGAACACAAAAAAAAATTGATATATATTCGTATTTTGATCGACAATTATTGTTTAAGAAACATAACTTAACTTTTTGAAGTTACAGCCGTTAAATTGCGTCATTTCAGGACCAAAAATAGTTCAAATTTCCCACAAAAATGACGTCACAATAGGACTCCGCAGTAAATGAAAAGCGTTAATGGCAAGGAGACATTGACGAGCTTGCGAGCTTGTTTCCTTGTGTGGAGGTTGCCTATTTCCACATGTGTCAGGAATTTATTACCAACAACCCTTAACTGTTCTTTTATGCTAAGATTATTGTCTTTAGCTTCTTTAACTGTTCTGTACATTAAATTTGACATTCCTCTTTGACACTTGCTGATATAAGACACAATATATGCAGCACAGGAGTATGCATCAAGAATGAACTGAACATCAATATTAGCCTGCCAACATTTCAACATAAGCTCAGAGTAAGAATTAATACGTATTTCTGCAGGTGTTCTTTTCAGGAACACCCTATTTCTCTGCAAAGAGGACCTTATTGCTAGAATATACTCATTTTCATCCATGTTTAATCCAGCCAAGAATTCTTCAAAACTACCATCGCTTCCAGATTTCATTTCTGACAGCTTCTGGGTTATACTAAGGTATCTCCTTTTCAGGTGGTCCAAACTATATTCAGGTGTACTACATGTACTATTATCTAGATTTAAAGGTGTCAGAACAACAGTTTTTGGCATTGGGGGCAAAGGGAAATTAAACCTACATACAGACTGTCCTTTTTTTCTACAAGTTCTAGCATGTCTGTGTGTTTGGTAATTAATTAGGCTAGGCATTGTCTGGTCATTTCTACATGTAACATGCTTATCAATAAAATTGCAGATTTCATCCAAATTGGCACTCGATATGTCTGGAGCACCCTGTACCCAAACCACCATATGAATATGTGGTGATCCCCTTTGCTGAAACTCTACCCGATAAAAGTAATCAGTTATATTACCTAATGGACTTTTTGCACCCATCACAATATCCTTAAGAAATTTCTGGACTCTGTAGTCAAAATACCTCACACAAGTTACTGGATCAGAATTAATCATTCTGCATTTTTCATGCCAAGACAAATCCTTTACGTCTTGAGAAGAGTATTCCTTGTTATCAACTAACTTCCCTAAAGCTATTAGTAATGGTTCCCATTTAGTTTCTGCTGCAGACAAAGAGATAAACCAGGTTGGTACACCAAGTTGTCTGATCATGGCAAAGAGATCTTTCTTAGCTGCCTCCCAATATGCTGGAGACCCCCTTAAACTTTTTAGAATCTGAAAACCCTCTAGATGCTTAACAAGTTTATCAACTGCACCCTCACTTAGAATTTCCTGTACAGTTATCTTTTTACCGCCAAGTTTGCACTTCCTGAGAGCAATCTGAATTCTGTCTTGCAGGAATTTAATTTGTAGCTTCTTCATTTTGAAAAAAAATATTTCGGATGTTCAAAGCCACTCTTCGGTCTACATGGCGCAATTCCCATTTTGAAATTGTGCTGTAATGAACTGGGACTTGACGGGAATAGTTAGGTTTACGTGTTTCACCACAGTATATTGTGGGAAAAGAAAAACTCACTATTAATATCTTGGAATAAGCCAAGTGGCTGATTGCCTTCACCAGGTGCAACATTCAAAGTTTTGTTGAATTCTCTGAAATCTATAGGATGTAACACTGTATCAAGATTTCCTGTTGGTCGGTTTTCAAAGGAATCATCTTCATTCCAACTGTCATTTTCTGTACTGTCATTAGTGGAGTTTATATTTCCATCTTCCGATGTACTATTTTGGGGAAAACTGAAACTGTCATCATTTAAAGACCATTCTTCATCTAGTGACATACACTCATATCTGAACAATGGTTTCTCAACTAAATACTTAACAGCATTGACAACTCATCATCTCTTGAACAACTGGGTGTTTATAGGACAATTTTCTTTTAAATCTCACCATTATTGTTTCATTTTCAGTTAATGTACGTGGTAGTACTCTTACAGTTTTATTAACATCAGCTGGAACATTTATTATGTTCCCTTTTAAGCTAAGCTGACCACCTCTTGCCTGCTCCTTAATTACCATAAAAGGTATTCGTGGGGATATCAGCCTTTCTTCTAACTGTGTTAAGTTTTGTAACTCCTGTGGAATTTGTGGAAATGTCATATCATTTCCTACAGAACATTGCGGAATTTTACCACCATCCAAGTATTTTTTGCATGTACGACATAACCACTCAATGTTGTTAAATGACCTCAAACCAGTTAAACATTTTTTCTTTAAATCATTTTTGCATTTAACGGAAGAAGCTTGAGAAACACCTTCCCTGAACCATGTCTGACTGCAAGATGAGCAAACATAAACTGGACCACTACTTACAGTTTTATGAAAATTAGTAACTATTTCTTCAATATTGTTTACATTTTTATGTATCTCAAATCGTTGTTTTTTAATGCTGTCATTTTTTTGCTTTTCAGTAGATTTTCTTTTCAGTTTCTCTTTCAATTTGTTAAAAGTAAGATTTTGAGGTCGACAAATTGTATCTGGAAAGGGGATATTTAAATGAAACATAATACCTTGATCGTTATTGAAACGGGACTCCTCTACCCGAATTTTTATAACTTGCAGTTCATATGGTACATGTATTTCGTCTAATGAATCAGGAGAAAGAGACTGGGCTAAATTTCGTAAAAAATCACAGAGGTCAGTCACATTTTCATATGAACCTATGCGTGAACTTCCATTGACATCACAAAACCCTGAATCACATCGACTGTGTGAATCAAACACAATAAATTTGTTTTCATGTTTTACAATTGAAATTGCACAATCACAAAAAATTACAACAGTACACAAATCTGTATTCTCAGAACAAAAAACTAGATTTATGGCAAATTCAATGGACATTGAAAACTCATTCATATAGTACAAGGTTCTTTTAAGTATCCCTCCATATCCCTTATTTTTTACTCTGTCCACAGTCAATAATTTGGAATGAATTTTGACAAATTTGGGAATTTCTGATAGTAATAAGTAGTCAGAAGTAACACCTAAAACATTTCTGATAAATCGGTAAAAGGCATCACCTCCATCCAAGACATAGTGAAGCAATTCTTTATTCCATGACCTAAGATTTCTTAATTTCAATAAACAAAGAAAAATAATACAGTTTGGAATACACTGTCGCCCACGAGATTCTCCATTATAAATATCTGACCCTTGGTGATAATCCCCACGAATCAAAACCATGATTAGATTTTAAATAAATCGAAATAGCCTTAGTAAATTCTAAATTTGATATCACTGCGGGCAATGACTGCCTTTAAATATTTTTATACCACAAGACTTCACACTTAAAATTGTGCTATTACGTGGTGGTATGTAAAATTGTAATAAAACAACTGGTCACTGAATTCAGCACCTTGAATTTAGAGCTACATGTATGCAAATCCCAGGAAATCCCTCTTTAAAGAAAAAAATTAACATCTGCTTACGTAATAGTTTAAGAACTTGTTTTGATGGCTTCAACATGTAAAGAGTGGCATTCACATTCCTTTGTACAGAAACACACCCCACATTAAAAATGTAGCTTTGTATAAGAGTAGTTCCAGAACGAAATGAGAAACACTGTTCCAAAATTTTATAAACCGTAAAGATGCTTTAAAGTAAGTATCTTTTAGTATTTTAAATAAAGAAAAATAATCTTTGAATATTTGTTATATGTACATTTTATTGCAATAATATGATTGGTTACATGAAAACAAGCTGAGGTTTGATCTAAAGTTTTTCAAAATTTAATAATTAAGTAATTAACTCCAAGGTATGATCTCCAAGACTTTGAATAAATAACTTCACTCCAGACATTTATAATATAGTTTTACTCCAAGAATATTGACATTATTGTACAAAATTATGATAATGAGCTCCAAGACTAAACTATTTCATATATATAATTCAACTCTAAGTATATATTAAGTTATATTCTAAAAGACTTTAAATGAATAACATTTACTCACAAACGATATGCACGCATGCGCAAAACTGAAGTCGAAATAGTAGAATCGTCAGAAAATCTCCTGAAATTACTGCATACGATCTTGCAAATCAATCAAACAACACCGAAGAATTTTGTTCCGCACGTTTTTAAGCCTAGTAGGACAAGGACCGTTGAAAGTTCCAACTGTTGACAAACAATACTTGCGCATGCGAAAATGATTTGTTGACAAAAATCAGATGGCCTGAAATCGTAATTTCTTGACGTCTGGTCACTCCCAAATCCGTTAATGACAAAAACAACAACATTCAGAATAAGATTGTTTCTTTTTCGGAACTTAAAAGGTATACCCAAAGGCGTCTGACTTTCTATTTGAGTAGTCTTTAGTCTTTATTTGAGTACCTGCCATACAGTCAAAACAAACAAAATGGCGGCAAGTCACGAGATTATTTACCTTGCTATTCAAATAAAGAAATATCCATAAAACATCATCGTTTGGAATGAAAGGAAATAAATAAATAAAAGTAATAATACAATTACCTGATAACTGGCGATCTGCAAAATATAAATCTCGATGAATCTTAAAACTTTCTTCTTTCTGATGTTCGCTGTCCACTGACGCCAACCTCGAATACGAAACTATATTACTACGCGTCTAAACTGGAAATCACAAAAAATCGCGTTCTGTCCTTTTAAACGTATCTTTTAAAAAATTATTCGACACAAAAAATAATTTTGTGACTAGAACACATTAGAAACCCCTCTTGACCCCTCCCCAAAACGGGTGGGGTTAGATCCCCCAAAATCAATACCAACCTTTATTTCCAACCAATTATCAATGTCCCAAAATATTAAAAGGATTGGTTAACTATAACAAAAGTTATCGTGCGGAAACCAACCTGTCTACAGACGCCGACGACGCCGACGACAACAGCATCATACCATAATTCGACCGCAAATTTTTGCGGTCGTATAAAAAGTAAAAATTTAAACTTGAAGAATATCATGTTTTTATGAGATCCTGCACAATATTTTCCTTCTTCAATTATGAAAATTCTGCATTTGGAAATGATTATAAGACATGTACACCACCCATGATTTTTATATTTAGTGTTTTTAGAGAGTGATACTTTATTTACCTGTGAAATAATCTGTTCAAGCATTACTAATACTGAATTACTCTTGATGGTTCCCATTTCAAAATAGCCGGGAAGTATTTCATTTGCCTCCTCCATACTGTTAGGTAGTGGTACCATACCTGGTGTGTTACGGAGGAAATATACACAATCAACTTGGTCAGCCACCTCTTCTGGTAGATGTAGATAACACATAAATAAGTATGTCCGTAATACTTTCTGTTTGATTATTTGCTGTAAAAAATAATAAACCATAAGAAATAGATATTTTATGAAAACAAAATATTAACACTGAAAAATAATTTGTCCATTCAAAATTAAGTCTCTAGCATTAAACATACATCAACAAATTCCAGAATTTTTTATTCAATTTCTAGACCAAACAAAGAAACCCCTTCCCAATTATATACCAACACGTACAGTTTTAGGAACTTTCTCTTCCTCATTGTCTTCCTCTTTGTCCTCTTCATTCTCTCCAACCTCTGACCTCTCACTCTCTGGTACAGGAGTTTTTACTTCCTCTTCTTTTTTCTCTGGTTCTGCAGCACCTGGATCTTTGCCTTTCTTCTTTCGCTTTCCTGTAAAAAAATAAATATGTTTTCAATCCATATTGTGACACTGACATTTTTCAAATGTCATGAATGTTACGCCAAGAACAGAAATATCTTCTTGTTAAAAACTTCCTATTATCTTTTTATACAATTGCCTATAAAAAAGAAATTTTACTCAATATGAACTACTGTAAGACAGAAAATACTTTGCCCTGAATGCAAAGACACAATGTTAACGCTATTGTCAGTATTCTAGCTATGATACAAAACAAGCATGGTGGTGACCTTGGCTTGAAACAATGAGAAATAATTTCTGATCCATGTCAATAAAAAAATTTACACAAAATCTTTTTCTCTACCAAACGACACAGCAACATTTATATTTTGAGACTAGGAGGGCTGAGCCTGAATTGCCAACCTGACACTTGACAACGAAGTTTATTTGACTGCCACCCTTGTATTTACTGAAAATTTTTTTAATAAAGGAATGATATCAAGATCAGATTTTTTTTAGAAACATAAACTGTTAGACAGATTCTTTCATAGAAGGCCATAATTGTGCTTTTCTTTGTTTAATGTCTGCTTGTGGGTAGGTTTTAAGCCTTTTGATGTCAAAAACAAACACAGAAAACAATTTTAAGGCATTGTGGTATTAAAAAGAATTACTTCAAAAGCCGCAAAAATATATCGCTGTCGATATCATTTATAAACTGCAATTAGATATAACAACCTAAGATACATGTATATGCAAGTAGTACAAGCTGTATAAATGCAAATGTGCACAATTGAAGCTGTTTTTATTTTGTGTTTGTGTGTTTTTTCGTGCCAACAGACAGGTAGGTTTTCAAAGTTTGACCAGACACATAACAAATAGAAAAACAGACAAAGCCCTAGGACAATATATAAAATATTTTTGAAACCATAAGATTTTAAAGACTATTCCTATTAAGTTTTTTCCCAAAGAGCACTTGAGGTATTGAAATAATCCATTCAGTTTCTCAACCTGCAGGTAGAACTTAGTGTGTAACTTTACTGAAGGGGAATCCATTGAACCACTCCAAGAGAAGCCTGGGTTAAGGTTTCTATAACGGGAGGTAGAGCCCTTCTTAAGGGCATCCATTAATTGGGTGGAATAAATCCTCAACATGATCAATCCAATGCCTTTGAATGTGATGTTAAATATTCAGTCCTATCTTAGGAGAAATGTCATGTGCTCAGCATGTTTAAAAATCCTTTGAAACAACTCTTTATTAAGATCCATTTGTAGCTTGTTACAAAGGCTTAATTTTTCACCCACTACCAAAAAGTCAAAATATTGCATCATATGGAAAGAAAACTTCCCCTCTTGACACCCACACTTCCCTTGAATGATAAACTGTTTGTTAACTTGTAAGTAGATTCACCCGTGTATTATATGCAAATTTTAAAAAGGTCTTCCTATAAATGCTTCAGGGCAAGTTACTTTTCATTTGGTCAATCCATTTAGAGAAGATATTTGAAGATTTGACAAATCAAAAACAAGAACTGACTGTGGCAGCCATGTTAGTTGACTGTCTAGATGATATCTGCAAACTCTATAGACCTCTTCCTATAGATGCTTCAGAGTAAGTCTCAATTAATTTTTGCCAGCCTTTTTAAATGACTGGGAAGATATATTATATGCAACTTTATAGAAACTAGGGATGTCAATATTGACATTCCAGTACTCGTTCCCAATACTCGAATATATTCAAGTACTTGTTAATAGTATGCAAGAAATGGAAAGTGACCAACTACAATGTAAGTCGACATAGAGAGGAAAGAGCAAGGACTTATAAACTGGACTGTTTTCATAATATGACATACATGTCATGCATGTAAGAGGTCATAAACCAAAACGAAAACATGGTTAATTCAAAACAAGATGATCATAAGCATTTACAAATGAATTTTCATCAGCTTGTGTTTTTAAGTTTTTAAAAGTGCCCAAATTTATTAATCCAGGTAAGATTAAGGATGTGTGTCATAATTAATCATATGAATAATTAATTATTTTGTCTGAGAGATCAAAGGAAAACAAAAGTCTCGAGTATTTGAGTACAAATTTACAATCGATACTCGGTCCTATCGAGTGATACTTGAGTATTCGAGTACTTGTTGACATCCCTAATAGAAACCATACCATAGATGCTTCAGGATAAGTTTCAGTTCATTTCATCGAGCAGTTTCAAAGTAAAAGATATTTAAAGATTATAGAAATAAGAAACCATAACTGAATGTAACTACATGCAACACAGCTGCAATATATGCTAATTTAATCAAGGCTATCCCGTCAATATTTAAGGTCACATTTCAGTTTGGTCAAGTTGTTTCAGAAAAGAAGACTTTTTCTTAAAGATTTGACCAATTAGACACAAGTGCTTTATGAAGAAACTAACTTCAGGCCAAGTTTCAGTTAATCTGACCCAACACATTCAGAGAAGAAAACATAGAGAAAATGTGTCCATGGGACACAGATGACATGATCCAGCAAACAGGACCTAGACAAGTGAAAAGGAGAGACATGCCACATGGTGTAACTCACCATGATAATGCTTCAGACCAAATATCAATCAGACATACACAGGCTGAGAAATCTCTAACAAAAATGACAGAAGGACAGACAGTTGTACAGCGGTAAAACATAATCTCCTTGTCGCCCTATATGTTAAAGTTGACAGAAAATGTCTGCCAATGATAACAGAAGGCTCACATGACCTTTGCCCAGGAGAGCTTAAAGCAAGGCTCACAGAAAAAACAAAGGCAGTCGGGAGAATTGAGCAGACCTTAGTTTATAGCCTGCATAGGATGCTCTAGTATCTGCAGAAATGACTGGCCTTAGGCAAGTCTCTGTAAATACATGTAACATAACTGCCCTATTCATAAATGTATACATGTAATTTAGTTTCCAGGGACAAAACCATAAAATACTAGTGTTACATGTAGGCCACTGAGAACTGTACAAGTACAGGCAAGTTTGAACTACTATACCCACACAGCTCCCTTGACATAATAAGCTGATTCATACATGTATATCCATTTGAGATGAATTGACATTTCTTTTGAAAATTGGAAATTCAGAATACATGAGGATTATGACCTTCAAATATTTTAAAATGAAATATTGATGTGTTGTTATGAATTCTAAAATCTTTGCCAAATCTGTTCCATTAATGAATGAACAGTTGGAAAAAATCCAGTAGAATTAAATTATATCAAGGTTTACATCATCTAAAAGGTAAATAAATTTATTTCTTTTTCACACCCATTATATACATGTAAGTTATGCTAAAAGATTTCAAAAGTAAACAAAAACCAAGAAGCCTGTATCAAACTCATGACATGGACTCCTCACTAATCCTTGCCAGGAAGCAATATATTGTAACAAGGAAATAATTGAGGAGACTGCACACTCTGCTTGAAAATATGTGATGGTAGTTAATGTATCAAGGAAAAATCTTGAAACTATTAAGAAACCAACCAAATTATTATCCAGTTGTGTGCTTTTTGATGTCCTATGTTGTCTTAAGTGTCACATGATTTTTATCAGTGATTGGTTCCTCAAAGTAAAGTTACAATTATCCTAAATATTCAAATTACAAATGTCTTTTCCTTAACAATTCCAGGTGCCAAATTTGAATCTAAACAGTCCAACAACATCTTAAAAATGGCCCAAATTTAATCAAGTTAAACAAGTTGACAGAAATTAAAACAGGAAATATCTATTTAACAGCACCTGGCCTTAAATGATTCTCATCCTGAAGATGAGATTCTACAAGAAACATTTTCAAAAGTAACATAAAAAGTAGTAGTATGTAGATAATTAGTGATATACTTTCATTAAGGTGACTGTTGGCTACCAGAGCGAAGTTTTTATTTGAACAGGGGAGAATTTATCAAGAATTTAGACTTGTCATAGGTTACAGTGCCATGGGAGAGACAAATAATAAATTGTTTGCATGAATATATATCATTAATTTAAGTTTGTTTACCTACACACTTATTAACAAACATTTCATAAATTATTTTCTTATAGGGTCCTACATGTATGTTAAACTAACTGTGGTTGTGGTGGCCATCTTGGTTGGTTGGCAAGGATGCATACACAATTTTGGTACATTGTACAGTTCCATGTAAGGACCATTCCACCTAAGATTGGTTGCAATTGGTTCAGAAGTTTCAGATCCCCATGGATAGATTTTCAAGTGAATTTCCCATACAGTCCAATGTTAAACTAAGTTCAGCTGTGGCAGACATTTTGGTTGGTGGACAGGGATAATAGAGGACCACCAAAGAACCATTCCATCAAAGACGAAGATTTTTATGTGGTTTTTCCATAGGGTCCTCTGTTAAACTAAATTTACTGTTGCAGCTATTTTGGTTGGTAGGCCAGGATGCTGGACATAATTTTGGTAGAGGACCATTCCATCGAAGTTTGTTCTTTATTGGCTGCGCAGTTTCAGAGGAGAAGATTTTTTGGTTATTTAAACAGAAGAACAATGGATGCCAAAGATGGATACCAAGTGATGGCGAAAGCTCACATGGCAATGTGAGCTAAAAAGAGTGCAAGGAACATCTGTGGCATGCTTTGTTTTCATTCATTATGTTGTCAGTATGCATTCTAATAGGGTCTATTACTGTATCTGTACCGTACTTTTTCTGATTGTGTCAGATGGGCTCAGTGGTGTAATGGTTAGCATGCTCCTCTTGAATGCAGAAGCTCGTGGCTTTGATCACCAGCCAGGTCAAACCATTAAAATAGGTAAATTGGAGTTACGAGTAAGGGCAAAGACTGGTAAGCCACAATTCAGAATATAAAAGTGACAGGGTAAAGTGGCATATCTTCTTACAGACTTGCTAGCATGATCAAGCACATTTTAAATCCTGCTCAGTGTGTCCGTCAAGTACAAAGTACGATTCACTCATCATTATTTAATTTATATTATATAATATATGTTCTTGTCTTGAATATGCATGAAATTTCTGTCGCTGGACATTAAGCAACATTCAATCAATCAACCTGATTGTGTTATCACCCCAGCCCCTTTTTTGAACAAGACACAACAGCCCGTTAATCCAACAGGGGTTCCAATTATACAAAAAAAATTTTTGTATTTATAATATTTAATTAATTTGTAACAATACCTGTACTTTTCCTGGATGTGTCATCACCCTCCCCCTCAGTCGGGGAAGAAACAGGTAATGCTTGCTCTGTTGCTTCATCTTCCTCCTCTCCTTTTTGTTGTTCCCCATCTCCTTCAATTACTTCCTCTTCCTCCTGAATATCAGGAATTTCTGGTTCTACAAAAGATGTATCCCAAGATTAGTGAGGGCTTTAGTCTTCTGGGATATTTACATGCATGAAGGCAAGGTTGTGCAATGGATTTGATTGCACCCTCTAAATTTTTGTTAAAAAGGAAAAAAAAACGAGTTTTTGTAAGGCTCAATTAAACATGAAATTTTCATTCATTTTGTACTAAAATCTTATATTCTTTGAATTGTCTGAACATTTCATACACTCTCTTTTTAAAATCACATGCAAACAATGCCCTTGTTTTACATGTACATACAATACATATGTACAATTTAAAAAGAGCAATGCTAGTGGTAAAAGATAAACTTTTCATCCCAGCTGTATTTTTAAACCTTTAAACTAAAATTGCATTGGGGATGCTATAGCTGAGTTTTTTTTATAGTAACAGTTAAAGGAAGAATTTTCAGCTACCAAAATTTCATGAAAATAATTCAGTATAATCAGAACAGTCTCACTGGCTTGATATGTAACAATATCCCAAAGTTTTACTTTAACCTGATGTATTGTCTGGGAACCTTATTTCTTTGGAAGTTACTAATTAATATGTGATATTGACCTTTATCTTGATCAGATTTTACTAAAAATCATAGGGTGCCAACTACTGTCAGCACCGCTCACTTTGGAAATCGCCTTTTTACATTTTTGAAGATTTTAAAATAGGAAGTAGGTGCCTTACTTTTTACTGAAAATGTATCTAGGTATGTTGTCATTTTTAGTGCAAAATATTTTCTTACTCATTTAAAGATTTTTTCACTATTTGTGAAAATGGGAAAATTTCTATAGTAAATTTTTGGTGCATTAAAAATCAAATTTCCTTAAAAATGATTGTATAACCATATATTTGGTGTTAAACTGTGAATTATATTTATCTGATGATAAAACAATCAAACATTTGAACTTGTAACCTGAAATGGGCTATAAAAGCTAATTTAAGAAAATCCGCCAAAGTGAATTATCTCATCCTCTCCATGCAAAATCCCATAGACAATGAAAGTTACTCAGATTTGAAGAAACCATTGAATAAATTTTCACAACTATTGATAATCTATCAAAGACTAAGTGAAACTGATAGTTTTATTAAGCATGGGTTAATCTAAAACAGTTTGAAATATGAATATTACAAGAAAGGTGCAACCTTTAGAAAGCAAGCAAATTGGTAGAAATTTGCCCTCTGCATCAGGGTCTTGTCCATTCTGATATTGCTGTTGATTTTGTTTGTAATCTCGCGAGATTCCGCTATGTTGGCGAAAGTTCTTTGGCATCATCATAGTGTGATGCATTTATTAATTTTTACCACTTTTCTACCATAAAAAAACTCGCTTCGCTCGCTTAAAGATATTGGAAAAAGCAGGTTTCTGTGCCGATAGTATCATAGTAGCTTTATTTGTTACATTAAAGGTTCATTTCTAACTTGATGCATAGGTGCTTGGGGACAGGATACAGAAACCCCCCACTTTTCAATTTTTTTTTTGGTTTTTTTTATATATACATATCAGACGACTGGAGCAATCTGAGAACAGCATGTTTTATTGTGGATACATATATGTCAAACCAAAAAACCAAAACAAAACAAAATTGAAAAGGGGGATGGAGTTTCTGTATCCTGTACCCAAGCACCTATGACTTAATGTAGACTTTTGGCCTTAACATCTGGAAACCTTATTTTTTACCTATTTGTTGAGGATGGCACTTTTGTTTTTATGTTTTGTTGGACAACTTGACAAAAATTAATAAAATTTTTAAGATTAATATTTGAAATTTCCAAAAAGCCATTCTACAATATAAGGTTTAATGACAAAAAAGAAACAGTTTTTATATGCCTGAAAAGTATTTGGTGGTGGCAGTACGGAGTACTTTCAGTTTTATGTTTTACTGAACGACTCTTGTTTCTACTTCTTATCAAGATTTGATAAATTTTCCACAAAAGCTATCTACGGATAAGTTTTAAGTCAGTTCTGTTAAACTGGTATAAGAAAGGAAGTAACTAATTGAATAAGTAAAGTACCGCATTCAACAACTACATCCTCTTCTTCCTCTCGAACAACTTTGTAGAAAATTACTGAAGATTCATTTTCTTCTGGAGTGTCATTCAAATATTTTCCAAGTTGACGTTCATATAATCCATCTTCAGTCTCTAAAAAGTCTTCAAAGACAGCTTTGTCTGAAATATCAAGCGCTAAGTAAACTTGTTTCGCAATCCACTCAAAACGAGGATCATCCATATTTTCTGTGTTTTAAGATTCTCCTATTCCATAATTGAAATAAAGTTCTTGCGGGCGCCTGCAGGTTTTGTGTTTACTTCAAGTGTATAATCCGCACAATGTAGTTCAAAAATTTTACAAGTCTAGCAATAAAACTCTCCAAAAAAATATATCAGATTAAACAAAAACAAAATAATCAGGCTTATGGCTATTTTTTATTACCCATTTTAATGCTCTTTAAACTAAGAATACTAAAATAAAAGTATTTCGCGCAATAATAATTCATAAGCTTGAACTATTTGCCGTCAGCCATATTGTTTCTTTCCGTTGTTGTGGCAATCGGCAAAAATCGGTATACATGCCCGACAGCAATGAGAATTTAAAATACGTCAATTGTTAAAAAAATAGATTTATAAATCTACGGCTATTTTTAAAATTTTATTCATTTATTTATATTATAACATGGTATTTTTAATTCTTTCAACGGAAACTGCCGACTAGTTTTGTTTTCAAACTGAAAGTAAAACAAGAAATATGCACTGGGAAATTATTGGATTTGGCATAATTTTAGTACTTTTAACTTGCCTGGTTTTGAAAATAAAACCAAAACGGAATACAGAAAAAACAACTGAATGTCAGGATAAAAACTGCGTGCGATGTACAAAGTATTTGCACACCAAAAATAATGCTAAAGTTCGTTTTAAACACTATGCAGAAAACATATTCCATGGCGATGACGCCTGTTTACGGAGGATCGTTAAATCATTGTCGAATTCACATGTCACACCGAATACCAGACAGTTGCCAAATGTGTTTTTCTTGAGTGGTCTGAAGTCACATCCATGGCCACACATTACAAATGTTGGCGTTCAACAGGATATGCACACCTTGAAGCGAAATGTTAAGATGATATATGCAGAATTTAAGAAGATTTTAAACGTAACTTGTGGCGAAACAAACCACTGGTTAGTCAATAACACTCCAACTGGTTGCTGGAAAGTTTTTCATTTGATTAACCAAGGGAAAACCGTTGAAAGCAATGCCCTTATTGCTCCACAAACATTTAATCTGATTGGTGGATTAAGTTCTGTAATGAGATCTACAGTTTTTGGAAATGTTGCATTTTCTATAATTTACCCAGGCACTGTCATTTCAGATCATTATGGACCAACAAATATAAGATTACGGTGTCACTTAGGTAATGTTTTATCAGAGACATATAATACAATTTTATTATATGCCTCTGGTTTTATGTTAAGATTTATGACCGGGTTGATTATTTATCAAACGTGGTAGTCACAACCCTTTTCAGGATTCAGCTGGATCAGCTATTTTATTTAGAGATTTTGATCTTAATGGGATTGTCATTTTTTAGTCAGGAATGGAGCATTTGTTTCTTGTGAATACAACATGGAATATGATAGATTTCTCTGCATTTCGTGATCAGGTTCTGGCCCTTTACAATGTATCCTGTAGTCCTATAACATAGTACCTCGGGCAGTGATATTTACTGTTTCTGTTACTATATATTTTTTATTCTTTATTTTTGCTATTTACTATTTTTTTGTTTATAACTATCAAGCTACCTCCGCATATCATAAAGAAATGAAAAAAAATCCCAATGAAAACTTAAAATATGAACCTTAAATACTAAATTAAGTTATCGTAAAGTTAAAGGTTCTAAAAGGCAATGAAAACACATCTGAACGTTCTGATACTCTATTGAATCTCTAGTCAATCCCAAAAAAGACAAAATTAAAGACGTTACAATACATAGCGCGGTAAATTAACAGTCTCTCTTTAACGCATAATACTTTCATAAGTCATATGTTATAGGACTATCTTATAATGCACCCGCATTTCGATCTCTCATTTATTATGTGAACTCAAAGGAGGACACCATCATGATGCAGTCACTTATTTGGGCTTTTGAATGAAACTATAGAATCCGACAGAAAGACGTACCGAAAACTGGCCTGACAAACGTAATAATTTGGGAAATAAGTCATGTAAGTTTTTATAACTCATTTTCAATCTACAAATGATGGGTTCGACAAAGTGGGAGAATTGGAATAGAAACCCCATAGAATCCGCACAGACAAAAATTTCCCATGGCGACAGTTCATGTATCGATTCACTACATCTGTTCTGGATTTTGCACTGCACAATTTCTCGTTAAGCTGTTGCCTTTAGTTCACCTTTAGTACACTATTGATTTCCGTGGGCACGAAACGTGTTCCTTAAAAAAAGATAGTGCATTGCATTTCTCCCTTCTATCAAACAGATTGTTGACAAAATAAAAAAAACGATTGAAAACGCTTAAATTCCACTGGGTATGAAACGCTTTTCTGGATCTTTGTGGAATTATCATCATTGGGTTCGCAGGTAACATATTCTAGAGGACCCTCATGGGGTTTTTGATTATGTGATTACTTGGCCGTTTTTTTAATGATTATTTGATTATTAAGCCAAATATTTCA
>JAULBM010349212.1:0-12223 GCA_032357055.1 Geukensia granosissima | reverse complement strand
TTATTGCAACTTACTTGCACTTTTTTCAATCTACAAAATAAACACTATTTTATAAGAATACGGCCGACAGTTTTTCTTCCATAACGTTGTTACCCGTTCCAACAAACTCTGACATAGAGTTTTTTTTTTATAGGTAAAGTGGCACGTTTTCCTGTGGATTGTTGCTTTCATGAGTTAACACGATAAAAATCCGACTCAGTGTGTCGGTCTATATTACACCAAACGAAATTTGCCACAACAAAAATGAACCTATATCAAAAGTTTTACAATGAAATATATGATGTTATATATCGTTGGAATTTTTGTCGCAACTGAAGCTGTAGCTAAAAATTCATTTTAACATGAAATGAAAAATTTCCCCACAGGGTGTAATGTTAATTTTTTCGACTTTGTAAATTTGCTTCATTTTGATGGTGCAATTAAACAATAGTCGTGGGTAACAAGACATGATAAAAATTTTATTTTTTGTGGTTTTATGACAGATAAAAGATGAAATTTAAAGAATAAAGTTTAATTATATTTTGGTTATAACACTGAAGCGGAATATTCCTCCATGAAAACATGCCATTTTGAGACAATTTTTTTCAATGTCAAAAATTTAACATAGAAGTGTAATGGGAATTTTTTTTTGTGCTAAGTAAATCTAAAATTTTAACTGCAGGACGAGTTACGGCAAAAAATAAGAATTCCAACGATATATAACATGACATACATTTTGTACTTCATAGCTCAACTTTCGATATATTTCGACTTAAGTCGTGGCAAATTTCGTTTGGTGTACATTAGTAAAAAGCAGGATTCATTCATCATCATTCATAATATTCTCGCGTCCTGAATATACATGAAATATTTGCCACTGGTCGTTATGCAACATTAATTCATTCATTCAATCAATCAATCAATCAAATCACAGGTCTTCAACAAGGGTTGAATCCCACTCCTTGTGGCGAGTTCTAGATCGGCCCAAACAAATAAAACCTGTATTTGAGTTTGTCGGTACATTGAAAAATAAAGAGAATGATAGCACGAAGTTCAAGCTATTTAAGTGAGTACACAACACCATCTTGAAAATAAATTCCACTCGTTTAATTTTCTTTTTATTATGTTTAGACATTTATTTTGATGGAAGGAGTAAAACATGCAAATTTCAAGAAATTTGAACGACGCATTTAGTAATTTCATCATCAAATATTTTGGTTACTGAGATGCATTAATTTAATATAAAATGATACTTGATTAAAACGATTAGATGATTTTTAAGAGTTATTTCCGTTAGGTGTTGGGTACTTGTTTTTCAACCTTTGAGAAACACGTTATCAATTGAAACAGTCTCTCTTTTCAGATGCAATTCGAGAAACGATTTAATCAAGGCAGATTGCTAGAAGAGAGTCATGATTCGAAGAAAAATATAGTCGATGTGCAATGTTTTCCGTTGTATTCTATTCTAAGGGCTATTGGCGTTACCCACGTAGATTTTTTTAGCCTTGATGTAGAAGGTGCTGAATTGCAGGTGCTAAAGACAATACCATTTGATAAACTGGACTTCAACATGATGACCATTGAATTCAAACACGTATCAGACGGCGAGGTCTCCATGAAACGATATGTTGAAAATTTGGGTTACAAATCACTCATACGGATCTCTCATTATAGTAATTTAGCAAATGACATAATATTTAAGAAAAAATAAATTAATTTATAAGTTTCCTACGACTTGGTCTTGGAAACTTTTTAATTAAATTATAAAGGAATCCTTTTCAGAAAAAAAACAACTTTAAGATGTTAGTGGAACTTTAAAGCAGAAATGATCTTGTTTATTTTGTCAGATATTTTGCTTTGTTCTGATTGTCGCCTAATAATGTGTGCCAGGAGTCTTGTTTCTATTTGTTTTATGTGGGTCCAACTATCAACAGTGGATACAGAACCATTGGCATTGTGCACAAGATCTATCGTACTTGACAGTACTTAGGCAAAAAAGGTGAGTGTCCATCTAATACTAGTGATACTGTCTAGTGCACATTTCCACAACATATCTTTGTCTGACCCTTGTTTGAACTGAGAACAATCATTCAGAAAGTTAACCTTTGCGTAAAAAAGCCGATTTTGATACCTTGATGCGATTTACTGTCATCTTAGTTAGTGCTCTGTATCTGATTAGAATTGTTCTAAAAAACTTCCATGTAACACTCTCACATACTTTTTGAAAATGGATTAGTTCAGAACTTATTTCTTTTGTCTTTATATGTACTGTTCTTTGATGTTTCTAAGTGTAAATAGGTGGTATATGCAGCCCCTGTTTTCCATAAAATCTGTTTATTCTGTCCGTTCTGTCGTTGATGGACTTGTTATTCTATTTTTGATCAGTCAGATGTAAACTTTACTGGGATTTAGGTTAGTGATATTGCCCCCTGGAATCAATACAGAGTTTGCTGCATATTCCGGCATCTATTTCAAATGACTCACCATGAGGCTGTATGATAGGTGTTTCTTAGTTGTCGCTTGTGCTATTCAAGTCCAGTGTAGAATACCCATGCGAGAGATCAAAACTGCGAAGCATAAACCCGTAGGCAGAAAAACTCGTGGGCATACTGTGTCTGATGCCATCTCACCCTTTCAGTAGCTGCGATCATTCATTAGAGGGATACATGTATCTTTTTTGCATGTATTTTTGTTAAGTATAGTTATTTGTTCCAGGTACTCTCTGGTTGGATTGTTGGAATTTGTGTTTGATTTTATAGTTCGTTCGGCTGATACTGATTTTTTTTCTTTGATTATTATCTCACCTGGCCACAGGCAATGAAAACTTTTTTCATTACTTGGCATTTTCATCTTCTCATCGAATACCTCTAGGCCAAATGGAATCAAACTTGACATGAAGCATCTATGTGAGGGCCTTTACAAAGTTTCCAACTTTCGTCTCGATCAGGCTATCAACATTGCTGCCACGTTAAAGCCTGTTTCTGATTTTTCTTTAAAGAAGTCTTCTCCTTTGAAACTACAGAATGACACCAAACTTGGCAGGAAGCATCCATGGAAGGTTCTTTTCAAAATTTCCTCCTTTTGTTTAGATTAGACTTTTTACATGGCTGCTACGGGAAATTCGTGTTTCTGATTGGCTGATCTTTAAAAGTCTTCTCTAAAACTAATAAGACAAAATGGAACAAAATTTGACAGAAAGCATCTTTGGAAGGTCCTCTACAATTTTTCTTGTTTTCTTATCAGACTACAAACATGGCTGTCACAGACAATTCTTACTTCTGATTGGTAAATTAAAAAATCATGTTATGTGAACGTTCCTTTAAAATTTAAAAAAAAAAAGGTTTCTATCAATATAGTGTTTGCGGTCAGATAAACTTCATGTCCAAGTGTTAGGTGAGCGATACAGGTTCAGTCCTCAGACTCGTCGTGGGCTCCCTCATAAATATTTTAACCCATCAGCATGTCTCATGTGCCGGTCCACAATCAAGAATTGTGAATGATCTGTTTTAAGCTCTCTGACCGAATGCAATGTGAGCTATTACCGTCACTTTGCGTCCGTCGTCGTCGTTAACATTGTGAAAAAATTCTCCTTTGAAACTACTGAATGGATTTGGATGCAACTTTGTATGATTGTTCCTTGGGGAATTCTACACTTTCGCATATATCTCAAAAATCATTACATTTAGCCAAATTCTTACATATGGTAAAAGTGTTCAGCATGATGAACTCTATCTGTGGTGAAATTTTTGTGGAAATTCCATATCTCTTGTAGGAGATTTGGCCCTTTGTAGACGTTTTTAGCTAATTTTGAAATTAAAGTTTTAAACGTCTTTTCCTCTGAAACTACTGAATGGATTTACATGAAACTTTGTATGATTGTTCCTTAAGATATTATGCAAAAAAAATATGCTTTGATTTTTGTTCCGTCGAAAAACATGGCTGCCGTTACTAAAAAAGAACATAGGGGACTGATAAAATTTTTCCATATATCTCAAAAACAGTTAACTTTAGCGAAATTCTGACTTTGAATGAAAGTGTTCAGCATGATGAAATTAATCTGTGGTGGAATTTTTAAGGAAATTCCTTAACTCTTGTCCGAGTTTTGCCCTTTTAATTTCGAGTAATAATGGTAGTTTAAAAGATCATCTCCTCTAAAACTTCTGAGCCAGTTGTCCTCAACCAAAATTTTATACAACATTCCTTCAACGCATTGATCAGTTGGAAGTCTGTCAGATGAGAGATATAGGCTCCTAGGACCCTCTAGTTTAATTATTTATAATTTATCTACATGTAGGAGAAAATCCTTTTTAATGTGGTGACATCTAAATCTTAATTGTTTATATGTAAAATGCCGAAATTTAATAAATATAACAGTAAAAATAATAAAACTGGCTAGCCCTTCAGTCACTAGTTCCAACTTGGAACAGGTATGCAAAAATTATGCGGGTTACACCATATGTGTTATCTAAGGTGGAAGAGGATAGAACCTTCCAGCAGCTGATTATTTAAAAATTGGTTGCAATTGCCCCGGCAGTTTTTGAAGAGAAATTTTTAATAGAAGCAACTATGTTAAAACCCGTCTTTTTTTGGGAACCGGAATGGTGGAGGAAGTTTTTATTGAGAAATACCAAAGGACCATTCCATCAAAGTTTCGTTCTTTTTTGCAAACAGTTTCAGGGGAGGAGAGCAACTATTCCACCCCTTTTTTCACCTGAATCAAAGGGCCATGTGAGCTATTGGCATCACTTGGCGTCCGTCGTCCGTCCACTGCCAATTTACTTTCTAATCTTCACTTCTAAAACCACTTGGCAAAGAACCAAACTTTGCTGGAACTGATTTTGGATAGTCCAGTTTTAGGATTATTTCCGGGATCTGGATCGGCCATTTCAATTCCTGTCGTTACTAAAATATAAAAGCTGGAATTTAAAAAAAAAACTCATCTGACTTTGGTGGGATTGTCCTTAGATAGTAACCCACCAACATTTTATCCAATATTCCCACCCACCAATCGAGATAGTCATCACAGCCGAATATCGTTAAACATAGTACTTTTCTTTTTCTTCACTAAAAAACTTCTTTTCTTGACCTACATGCCAATTGGAGCCAAACTTTAGTGGAATGGATATTAAGTACCCTGCCAAAATTATATCCAGCATCCCCATCAACCAACAAAAATAGCCGCAATCGTACAATCATACAATTTAGTTCATTAAGTTCAACATGCGACCCTTAATGAAATTCGCTCAGCAAACTTTTTGTCTAAAACTTCTTATTTGATTGAAACTTTCGTTAAATTGTCCCTGGACGGTCCTCTACCGAAATTTTATCCAATCAGTAAAAATGGCCGCCACTGTCGGACTAAGTCTAATATGTGTCTCTAAGGTCATGAGAATACCAAAAACAAGATTACATCGACGGTGGTTTACATATATTTCTTGAAGGTTTGAAAAAAATGTAACTCTTAAAGGATCAAGGTTTCCCCTTGATGATCCGTTAATCATCCTTTGGGCAGCATTTAATTTTTGTGTAAAATTAAATGCAAAATATATTAGCTCGGTTTAGAGTATATATATAAAGAAACATAAAAAAGCATATAAAACCAGTCTAAACATCAAATAAAATAGCACAGTTTCCACTGCACTACTTGTACACGTTTACGTGAAAATTGAATATTGATTTCCAAAACAACAATTTGTCGAACAAAAGTGGATATGTCGATAAACAAGACAAAGAAAAAATGGTGTGAAAGGAACGAACCTCAACGTAAAAAGGAGAAAAAAAACGAGTTTGATCTTTGTGGTAATAAAGAGTAAGCACACAGACACCCACCATACTGCCCGCTGAAATTAAACGATTTTGCCTGAAATTTGAGTCGCATTTGGAAGACAATTTTCAAAACAAGTTAAAATGGATCCGACCTTCTGTGGGATGAAACGGGGAGTATGGTTAACGTTTAATAGCTACTCTTTATGTCTGTCAGAAAAAGAGCAGTAGAAAAATTTCAATACTACCATGCAGAAATATTGGAACTCGTCTGAGTAACAGGAATTCTACAAACCTGTCTAATGTATCATTATGCCGATTATTCTGAAAAAAAATGACTTCAAACGGAGAGCAACATGTCGTTCTTGGTGAAGTTTTTATCTTATCAGCTGAGCCTTGCAAAGAAAACATTCTCCTGAATAACGCATAAAGCTGTTAAAGATGTACGCACTATGCTTAAAGCTGTTAAAGATGTACGCACTATGCTGGCAAATTGGAATGTTACTATTTGTGAAAAGAAGATTAACCATGGGAAAAGTGAAATTGTCCTGTTTTTGGTAGAGATTTTTCAATAGTCTCCCAGCAGTGTCTGTTGTATATATTTCAAATCAGTCATGGAATGAACAAAATCTTTTTGAATTTATCATCTCCATTATTTTCTATATTTTAAATATGATATTCATTTATTTCTATGTAGATTAGAAAGAACCAGAATTCCAGGACTTAAAAATGCCGTTGAGAGAAATGGACAGAAACAAACTGAAATATCGAAAAAGAGATAAAGATGCAAATTACGGCAAATGAAATTCAGGCAATTCTAGTATGAATGGAATTATTCAGACTTCCCCTTCCTATATATTTTTGATAAATGTTTTACAGGCATTTTCATATGAGGAAAAACTCAATGATTTAGAGAAAATCTCAATCTGAGATAAATACCCTGAACAACAGAAGAAAATGTAATTTAGTAATCTATTACTAAGTAAAAAATTTTCAAGATATTCCATCAAGTAAAATGGGAGAATATTAAGGGACTTGTTACTATAGAAATATGTTGAAAAAGTCAAAAGATCCTATTGTGTAAACTGGAATTCAAGACAAATTGCCGGGTATTAAACACAAATAGCTCAATGGATTCCACTATCGATGGAGAAACCGCTTCCCTACTTACCTGTTCCAGCGTAAGCCAAAAAATATCATTCCTGTTATATATCGAATATATAGAACCAATTAAGGGACACATGGGGGAATTTATCAGCAAGTCATTAAGAAAAGGGTATTTCTTAATTATGTTGAACGCACAGAAACGCACACACACCCTTACACTCGGTGAAATTTACTATGCTTTATAATTAATATGCTTATTTCAGTAACAGTAATGAAACAAAATCTTTACAAGTCTTAATTCATTTATAGGATGGGAAGCATTTAAGATCAAGTTTTTGTTGTGCCCAAAGACATTTCCAAACAGGGATCAGTTAAAGAACCACATAGCAGCAGCTCCGTAGATTGATTGATCGATTGAATTTCGCTTAACGTCCAGCGGCAAATATTTCAGGCATACTCAGGACGAGAGCATAATAATGACTGATGGTGAATTAAATCATGCTTTCACTCCGAGTCGGATTTTTAATGTGCTAGCGCACGAAAGCAACACGTGCCATTTTACCCGACACATTATTCTGACTATGTGCCGAACAGTCTTTTCTCTTACTCCTAAATGCTGTGTGCTTACAGGCAAAGCAACAAACACAAATTTTAATGTCTTTGGTTTGAACCAGTCGGGGATCTTATTTCGTGTATTGTGTGGGATTAACAAATAACTCTGATGCATTTGATTGACGGCAAAGGTTGGCGTGTTAAACACCATTAGAAAGTAAAACCATCAAATAAATCAAGCCAAAATACACAAATGTAAATACGTTTTTCAAGAGTGAACCGAGGTGCCGGTGACTTATGGTTGCTTTGTTATTTGTTACTTTGGAAAGACCATTTAACTTTAAGGGAAGGAGCTAGGTTTATGTCTCGGCCAGATTTTTTGTCCCTTTCAGCAAGAACATTTTATGTTCATAAAGGAATATTTCATCAGTCAAATTTTATTTGATTTAAAAAGACAGATGCCGGTCCTGGTTATACTTTTCAGAGTATTTTGGGGCAAAAATCATGCAGGAAAAAAAATTACCCCTAATTGTTCTTGCAAAATCCGAAAAAATAGCTCCTTAAATGTATACGAACAACCGTTTAAAGAAAACTTTGTCACATTCGGAAAGAAATCTTAGTAAAAATAAAGATTTTTGGTCTCATTTTGCCCGGGTATCCAATTTTAACGGAAAATATATAGCGCATCTTCCCATTTCTTGTCGAAAATAAGATTCACCACTTCTGTTTCGCCGTCGACAATACGGAAGCAGATGGCGTTTCATTAGTTCATTTGTGACGTTGAAGTTTCCAATGACCACTGTCGAGAAGGAGCGAGTTTATATCTAGCGAACGGCACGATGCGTTGTCTCCTGTTTCTTCTTTGCTTGCTGTCACAAGTGAACCAGATCCACGAAGTTTTACTTAGGTAAATATTAAATTAATTAAACTTTTGGAAAAGCAGTATAAACCAAATTAGTAAAATAAAAACTTATTGGTTTATTAATCAGATTTATTTTCGAGTTGACCGTAATTTATTTCCTTTACAGTATATATTTCGGAATATATTTTAAAATTTCAAAAGAAAATTTTACATTTTTTAATAAAGTAGCTGGCAATAGAAAAACTAAAATCCTTCAATCACCTCTTTTCGGAAGAATTTACGCATCTTCAATAAATCTATATGCTGTAAAACAATGTAAAAGGGAGTTGTATGTTGTAAGACATAAAAACTGTCACTGATGGAAGCATTTTCTCTACAAATTAAACGTGAAATCATTGCAATTGGTTTTAAAAAGATTGGTATAAATACTTATCCCAACATTTTTTAATGTTCGGGGATATTGTCGTCCGTCCGTCCGTGTACCTGCTCGTTGTCTGCGTACCTAATTTTTTTCTACATTTATTGAGTTTATTATTTTTATATTGTTATACAATAGTATTTTGGTATAGCCTGTAGATGAGCATTTTAATTCAGACAAGTGGCCCAAATAGTTCAATTCATAAATGAGACATTTTTCTTGAATTTCTTTTATATTGTTTAAGCAAGTAGTGTTAATTACGTTTTAAATAGAGCATTTAGCATGTACATGTAGATACACAATTTGGTCCAAAGACAAACAATGGTTATAAAAGTTCTTATTCTTATCACGGGTATGTGACTGGAACTCCTACAATTTTAATGGGTTGTTCTAGTTATGGTTCATAAATCATGTAGATGGGCAATAAGCTTTCAAAATAAAAATTTGGTTTAGGAGCTCGAACAAGCGTTCACTAATAACCCAATTCATATTGAAAGCATGCGACTTGAATTCTTGTTAAGCGTGTAGATGTTAAATAAGCGTTTAGAATTTTGATTTTGGTACAGGGTCCAAACAATGGGCCCATAGGAGTCTATTGATTTGAATTCCTTATTTCCTTTTTTGAGTTTTTTTTTTTTAATTTTAAATCTTTATAGAATTATTGAAACTACTGTTGAGATGAGCTATAAGCTGTTTTATTATTTATTTTTTTTTATAATTTTGGTCCTAATTAAAACAATGGGTCTAAAATGCCCAGAAGATTGATTTCTCATTCAAGGCATGTGTCTTGCACTGATCTATGTTTTGGGGATTATATTTTGTCATATAATATTCTAAGGGTGTCTACGTTTGAATCAAGCATTTGTAACTTTATGAAATTCTAATGTGGAATGGTTTCCAGAAATTTATATAAAGAAATATTAATAGTACAAAACAGTATTGACGTTCTACTTTTCATTCTTTCAGGTCAGATCTTCACACGGCAGATGAAAAATTGAGTGCGAATGATGGGGTAAGATGAATCTATACTAGGGTCTTTTGTAACTAAAATTTACGTCAAGTAAACTTAATGGATAATTTTTTACCGCAAACTTTATAAACAAATCAGAAGGGAGGGTTTCTAAGACTATAATTTGGCAACAAAAATTGAATTTAAAAATTTTAAGTTATTTCGAATTTTACAATTAATACAATAGTTCAAGACTAATTGTTTGATTGGATGTTGCTTAAAGTTCAGCGTCAAATATTTCATGCATATTCAAGGCCAGAGCATATTAATGAATGATGATCGTATGAACTCTGCTTTGTACTAGACCGACACTCTGCTCAAGACGGATTGTTAACATGCTACCTCACGAGAACAACAGTCCGCAGGAAGACATAACCTAACCAAGATACACTATTCCGACTCTGGGTCTTTGCTCTTACTCCTTAATATTGTGCGCTTAGCGGAAAAGCAGCAAATATGAGTTTTAATGTCTTTTGTGTGCTCAGGCCGGGTATCGAATCAACAACCTTGCGCATTCGAGAAAATCACGCTAAATGTTATATAGTATTTTATCAGTTACTGTAAGTTTACTATGTTTTCAAAATTTAGAAAATATGATAAAAATGGTGCAAACGTTGACTTTTTACGAAAAACTCCTCCTGTTACACTTGGATCACTTCATAAACCACATTTTTTTTAAAAAGTAGATCAACTATAAAATAATAATAGTTGATGTGGCCACTATATTTCCCGAACAGATACTGAAACTAAAAAAGTAGTTAGGCCACTCCAAACTTATTTCTAGTTTGTTGGATTTTTAGTGATAAAAATAGGAGCGAGCGAAATGCTTTGTTTAAATTTTTTTCTTGCAATGGCAAAATAATTGAGCGCAACCTCAAAAACTGATGCGAACACAACGATTTAAAGTTTTTTTCCTCTATTTTTGTATTTTTTAGAAGCGAGCGAGCAAATTTTTATTTTTATTTTTATATTTGGGAATAACAATGAAAATTTCTAAAGTGAAAAAAAAATTGGAGAGAGTAAAGCTGTTTAAAATTTTGAACCCATAAAATACGGGGAGCGAGTGAAAATTAATTGTAATTGGCCCTTACGTAAGGAATTTACTTTCTTATAGATAGAAATAGTTTAAGTTGGCTAGGAAGAGTTAAGTTTACGAAAGTCATATACAGGAGCGTGCACCTAACTCTTACGAATTTTCGTGAAACGATCCCGATGCGTATAAAATCGCTACAAGATTTATAAATCTTTAAAAAAAAATATACCGCACCGTGGGGTCCGTGTACTTGATGCAGCCAACGAGATGAAATATTGGAAATTTCATTTATCTTTCTCTGCTTTTAGGTTGATATGACTGTACTGGATGTAGCTTTAGTGTTTTTGTGTTTTATAATGACCATTCTAACCTGCAAACGGAAGAAAATCAACAAGGAATTAATGAAAGGTAGATACATGTAGAACACAAATCTTAAATGTAGTCGTTGGTAAGATACAAAAAACAGAACGATAAAAATATGAAAAAAAATAATGATTTAAATATGGGACGACTTACTTTTTTAATAAACATCCATTTTTCTTGGTAAAATTATTCACGAATAATAGATTAAAATACTGAGAGGCTCTTGAGATTCCATCTTGCTTACATTGTAAGCATGGCAAAAACTGTCGTGCTACATGTACGTGTAAGGAAATATGAAGCTAATAAAAACATTAATGCCAAAAAAGATATACCTTTCCCTCCAAACTCCCGGTTCACTAACAAGGATGGACGAAGATGGGCCGATGAGGTTTGTCACCTCCTTTTGAGAAAAAATTTTCTAATTTCTCATACCCCCTTTTAAAAAAATGACTGTCTGCATCCACCGTCGACAAGTCGTCTCCTGTTCATAACAACTATCATTCTCGGTCTTGTTCTTTTTTGGGGTTTTGTGAATATCTTCATTTTTACTAGATAGAAAAATAACTCGGATATGATTTTCTTTGAGATAGCCATCCAAAAAACGCGTAAATCACAAACATCTACAGGTTGTACTAATGCCTTCAATTATGGACACGTATCCACACCCTCCGGCAAGATATAATACCCTCCCCACATTAAAGTGATGATATTCAAAGGTAACAACAGTAGTATATGGGGACAGTCTGGTTATGATTTTTCGGGTGGAGCTCGGGTGGAGGCGGAAGTGACGTCACCGGAAGTCACGTGGACCGGAAATGACATCACCGGAAGTGACGTCACCGGAAATGGACCGGAAGTGGGCCATTGTTTCCCGCGTTTATTTGATTTTTCGGGAATTCTCGGGTATATTCGTGACTGTTCGAGATGTCTTTGGTGTTATGGAGATGGGGGCGAAGCCCTTGTACTAGGAGTCGAGTTTGGCGCATGCGTGACCGGAAGTGTGCCATTTTTTCCCGCGCTTTTTGGTTTTTCGGTGTTTTTCGTAGTGTTTTATGGATTTTTCGAGATGTCTTTGGTGTTTTGGAGGTGGGGGCGAAGCTCTTGTATGAGGGGTGGATTTCTGCGCATGCGCGAGCG
>JAULBM010349201.1:0-12224 GCA_032357055.1 Geukensia granosissima | reverse complement strand
GGCTTTCCTCGGCGTAGATTCATGAAAAAGAATCCACACTTTTATGAATAGGCTGACGTCACAACAATGGTTTAAATTGAAAGAAGTGTCGACACAGTTATTTTGCAAGATACTTTAATCTATGTGTTGCCTTCAATTTTTTGGTGTTTGCAAACACATTTTAGTCTCAAAACTATAAGGTGTTAATATTCGTGCATGATTTATTTCGATATAATATAAACGATGTTTTCATAAGAATTCAATTTTTTATTCATTTGCAACTTCAAAGAGTTAATTTTACAATTTCACCATACATGCTAAAAGATTTCGGCTACTGACAGAAAAAAAACAAAAATATTTTTAAGCCATTGTCTCAAAATCAACACCAAACTAAGAAGAGAAAGGCCAAGCAAATGGGGTACGTTACATGTGATAGACATGACAGTCTCGAGAAGTAATAAGACGAAACGAATATCTATGAGCAATGCAGACTTTACCAACCGGGATGAAATCAGGCTGTACAGAATGTAAACGGAATTCGAAGATACCAAAAGAGAGACAGAAATCGCTAGGTCGGAAGACAGATAAGACCATGGCCAACAAAATGAAATGGAAGACAAACATAGAACACACAACACTACACTAAAAACTAAAGCTGCAGTAACACGCGTACGACAGCAGTTTTTTTCATAAAAGCATGTTTGGATAGCATTTAGAGATACTTATAAGTTTTAAAAATATTACTACCTGGTTTTCATATGAGACATTCCCTATGAACGATGTAACTTCGCATGATGAACACGCAAATTTACAACCCGAAACCAGATCAACGAACTTTGGCGCCGTGTCATCCACGTTTGTTATATTAAATCCCAGTGTAGTAGACGTCATCTGACTAGGGTTTCCGTCATCCTGCAAAGATTTACACAATGTAGTCTTAGGGTTACTTTTTCAAGAAATATCTTAAATTATGTAATAAGGCATCAGTATCTTTACAGGGTTTATGTTACTAGCTAACCTCCTATGTATCATAGAGTTAAATCTGGTTCAGTTAGACTTGCATTCTAACACAACTGGATCGATGCCTGCTTGTGGACTAGAGGTCCAAGGGGGAATTCACCAGTCCAGGGAATTCGACGATACCAAAGGGGCAGACAGAAATCGTTAAAGATGTCAGACATGAAAATTATCCAATAATATTTTAAATAAATTTGTGACATTTGTTCAAATTCTAAAGCGTTGAAGATGCGGAAACGCTTCAAAACGTTTGCATATAGTGATGTCCCTGGGCTTGTTTGACTTCCTCTTTCGATTTGTTTGGATTTGAGAACATGCTTATGTTCAAATTTATATTTATCCAACACTGGTTTAATGATATTTTAGACCAATGAAAACGTTGTTGTGTACTATTTGTAATATTCCCTACTATTAAGCTAAACGTTTATACGGGATTGTTGTTGTTTGCGTAAGTACTGTAATTTTGTTAATACAAAATTGCCAATGTTTAATAATTATGGAGAATTTTAGTATGATATGTGTGTATTTCAAGGAGTAACCTCTCATCAGTAGCATTATATCCAAAACGTAGAAATCCAACGATAGCAAAAGAAGCAATAGAATCCCAAAATGTCGAAATGGGATGCCAAATCCGACGACAGGAAAAGCATGAATAATACCTTTCGAGGCCTTATCGCATTTTCAGTGCTTTAGAATTTTGCAGCAACTTTCTGTTAAACATTTGATAAATTTTATGTCAGACAAGTCTGAAAACTGGGCTGGTGAATACCCACAGAGGCATGATCTACAAGCAGAGGCATCGACCTATTGGTTTCAAAACACAAAATTACCAATGTTGAATAAATATTGAGAATTTTAGTATGCTATAAGTACATTTCAAGGGGTAAACACTCATCAATAACATTAGAACCAAAACCTTTTTCTTGCTAATAATTGAATAATAATATTAACACAGCTTGATATAGCACAGGACATTCATTTTTTACATTACACCATATAAACCTGATTGGTTCACGAAGTATGTTTTATCAGCATATGCCAATAAGGCAATATCAAGTTCACTTTTGCTGGTATGCATCTTTTTTCTTTCTATAAAATTCGCTTTTATAATAAAAAAATAATTATCAGACATAGTGAATAGTTTCTGCTTTTGAGAAATAAATAAAAGATGCGGAAGGATTGTCAATGAGACTTAGATTAAAATCCAAATAAAAAATGATAATCTATAAGGGGATTTCAGCCTTAAACAAGAAACAGAGATCCACATCTTTAGGCCAGTTTATCAATGTTTATTACTGGAAAAATAAAATTAACGTAGTGATTCAATGCAACGGGTTGGGGGCTTTCTTAATTAATTGGCGATATTTCTTATACTACATATTTATGTAGTCGAAAAAAGTTTATATGTAAAAGTCCTTGAATTTAATGATCATTTCTTCATTTTCCATGAATACTTGTTCTCTTTCTTTCAGAATACAAAATTACTAATGTTAAATAAATATGGAAAATTTAGGTATGCTTTATGTACATTTCAAGGAATAACCTATCATCAGTAGCATTAGAACCAAAACATAGGAGGTCAAAGATCCAAATATTGCAAAAGAAGCTCTCAAATCCAAATAAATCGAAACGGGAAACCAAATCCGACGACAGTTACAACTACTAAGTGCATTACATTTCGAGTTTTTCAGATTTTTAGCCAATGTAGCAAATTTCTGTAAAACATTGTTTGGTAAATTTCATGTCAAACTTGAATTCTATTTGAAACAAGAGGACTTTGGTCCTTAATCACTCCAACATCTACTCACACGCATTTATTAAAATTCGTTTGATATACTAGATACATTTTTGTTTGTTTCGACTATGCTTTGATTGTTCTAATAGATAAGAGTTTTAATTAGGCCGGACACTTTGTTGTTTTGTTTGATAGAAAAAGGCATCAATAGTTTTAATGTCATATTTTGTATAATATTAATTTTTTTACAATACTGGATTACCTTTACAATGACATCTAGAAATAAAGCAGCAGTAGATTTAACCCCACATATTGTGGTCTCATAATCAAGTTCTGTCTTTAGATACAATGTTCCATTTTCATAAATGCTGAAGTATTTTGATCCATCAAGGTAATCATCCTGTAAGATATGAAGGTATTTTTGATCCTAGATTTTGTTTTTTTCAATTTTTGTATTTCATTTTTTTTTTTTTTTTTTTTTTCATTTTTATTTTTGGTTGTTTGTGTGAACTCACTGGGTTGTAAAGTCTGAGGCTTCTTTTGACTTAGAGCGAGTAAAGAACTTTTTCTTTCAGTATCTTAAATATGTTTTCTGGTCAACTATAGCTCTGAAGCTGATATATATAGGTTTTAATGTGATTTCAAGAAAAACCCTTTTGGTTTATTTTATGATTAATTTTATATACAACTCATTTGCAACATGCAATAAATACATTACATGAAGCCTGGGCCAGTAATGATCTTGCTGCAATATACTTGTATAGATTATTGGATTATTGTTGAAGGTTTCACTGAGGCATTCAAGATATACGACAGTAATTAGGTTTTGTACCATTAAACCCGGTTTTTATTCTTGAATAATATTATTATGTTTCTCACATTTGTTTCTATAACTTTGTTGTCGATATATGGTTCAGTTTGTGAGTTTTCGGAACTTCGTTTAAAATTATTTTTCTCTTTAGCCATTCACATTCCTTGTTATCTTAAAACTTTTTGATATTTTTTATCTGGTTAAAGTCGGTGATGAGTTAGAAAGAAACGATATGGTGTAAATATTCATGACATAAAATCTCATATATACAGATTAATTCCAAGGAAAGGAACGGCGCTTTGATTGCTGTTCTTCATCTGAAAGTCACAGTGAGGTGTTTTATGGTAAGTATCGGGTACTAGGTATGTTTATTGCAGTAATATAGCAGTCTCTAAAGTACTTTGGTATCGTGACAAAATCGTAGGACAAAATTTCAATAGTGGAGTTCTTGTAATTGACAAATAAATTTTAATCTATTTGTTGAGAAGACACTGACTAAGATATACTGTCTCTTAATCAAAATCATTTTCGAGTTCTAGTAAAGAAATAAAGAAACACGTTCGATCGAAATACAAAAGTTTAACCATCATCTCCTTACATGTTTTATTGATTTGTCCTAAATCAGAAGAATACGTTCTTCATATTGTCATTGATATTTTTATATTATTTCGCTGAACCGGTTTAACAGGACATAGTACTTTGACAATTTTTCTGTAGTATTCATATACACATTTAATGAGGGGGTCGTTCTGAAAGCTTTTCTCGTGCTGGAAGACCACTAAGAGACCTCATGATAGTCCTTTTGATAGCTGGCGCTTGCTAGACCAGAGACGGTGCATCAATATCCAGCATGTCGACATTTGTTTTGTAACCATCCACATTTTAAATTTAAAAAACGTGCTTATTTCAAACATAGATAAAAAATCATATCATTTTGGTAAATTACGTGTCATTCATGTGTGCTCTATAAAAATAGGAGATGTGGCATGATTGTCCATGAGACAGCCACCCTTCAAATGACAGAAGAATTTAAATTTCTACAGGTCCCATTATAGCCTTTAACAATGAACCGGAATCCGTACCATAACGGAAGCTGTAAAAGACCCCGAAGTACAAAATGTGAAGCTTTACATAAAACACGACGATCGACCTAATATATTGAACAAAATTAATGACTAATTAAACAACGACAACCACTGGACTACTGCTATTTAAGTTCCTTGTCTGTTTGTTCGTGTTTGTCGTTGCCTGTTCTGTTTTCAAAAATGCATTGTTTCTGTTTTATCTTTCCAAAATAACTCTTTCTCTTGACGATGTTTAATACACCGCTTAGATTCAAATCCATGCCTTCATCTTTTGCTACCCTTTTGCAAAATATCTGGGTTTTGCTTTTTTAGGTTTTATGTTTTAAATGCTGGGTATATTTGTTTTTACTTACATTATTTGCCAAATTTGATTTACTAACGGAAAATAACAAATTCTGTTTTGGACAATCAACATCTATAAACTTTGGTCCAAAATCCACAATAGTTACTGAAATGTTGTGGTCCTAGAAAACAGATAGATTTGTTAATGTTAAAATTGCTAACAGCTATATGTACAGACGCGCTAGTTAATCGGAGAGGTTTCAGTTCAATTTGTCTTTAAAAATGTTCCATTAATTAATCAATAATATTGTTCCTTTTGTCTACTTTTATTTCACAAATAACATTTAAGTTGGTCAAGTATGCTTCTTTGTTAAAACTTGTCTTGTTAAACTATATCTCTTATAAAACAAACTGTATCACTAATTTAGTAACATAAATTTAAGATATTATAAAATATTTTCTTCGCAATCATGATTTGGTTGGCCGTTACGAAATTTCACAAAATAATTTCCTTCCTGTCATTACTTCGAAGCCATCACTATGCTGGTTGTATACGTCAATTTTACTGATTAATTTCTGTCATTGGTAACTACGATTTTTTAAAAGAAAAATATAAAATAACTACTGATGATATCAAAAATAAGTGGCAAACTGAATGAGACAGCCATCCACCAAATGGCAGTCGAATATAAACTTCTACAGGTTCCATTACGTTTTTTTTTCTTGTTTTTCGAGTATATTTGTTAAGTTTTTTTCCTAAAATTTTCCTATTGATATCTCTAGTAACGTGGCTTTTTACAAAAACAACGGTCTGCATTGTAAAATTAAGTTACAATAGTATAAGCATATTCAGTTACCACAACTGCATGGATACCACATTTGAGTGGTTTATATTGATGACGTATTGATATACATATTGAAACCTTTTTTTAATTTTAATGTTGTTTAGTTTATTGATTTATGTTTGCAAATATTTTGAAACCGGTTTTCGTGTATATATGATATGCTTTTCTCTTCAAAATTTTCTCTTTCCTTACAGCCCTCCAATTTGTTGGTCTCTATATACAAGTGTACAAATGTTACATGCTTCACATATGCAAGTTGAAGTTAATAACAGAAACAACGATCTGCAGGTTTAAATGTTTTCACAAGGTATTTGCATACTTTAATAAAAATTATAAATTATATAATGGAAACAGGAATACAAAAGTTCTTTTTGAAATAATTGATTACCGAAATGAATACTTGTTTGCCTTTTTATAGTTTGCCGAGACATAAAATCCAAATGGAAAAGCATGTTATGGCGATGCTCTTTCTTCCTATAATCATTTATTCTCTGATATATGTATCTTCCAGTAGGCAGTAAGTTCAAATCAGCACAATTTACAGACTGATGCTAAACTAACGGCTGTCAGTTGAGTGTGGGGATACGTTTTTGCTTTATTCAGGTATTTGAATAGTGTCGAATATTTTTCTTGTTTCAGATTTTGGAACAATTAACATGTGCCTTTTTATGAAGTTACATTTTGTTTTGGTACGTGCAAGCCAGGACATTTTTGTTCTTCATTCATTTTTCAATCTGTTTTTTACCTTGGTGTAAAACCATTAGCCGACCTTTATATCGTCCATTAGTGATAGATCATCAATTGTGCATTTCATGTACATGGAGGAAGTTGATACAACAATACCAATAAGACAGCATTTCTTAAAAATATTATAGAGATAGAGCGTAATATTGTAGAAATGGACTTTAAGAATTTATATGTTTATTATTTTGCATTTACTTACTTCCCTTATTTCCTTTGGTATACCATGTGTATTATCCCATCTTGGAGCATGATCATTTTGTGGCTTAATAATCACATCTAATATCTGCAATGGCAATATTAACATTTCAATAAATTTGATTAAATTTTAAAATAATTTTTATTGTTCTCAGTATTCCCTGGTTCAATTTAGTACCAGGAAAGATATTTGCAGACAACATAACTTAGTTCTATGAAAAATTTCTGCAATCAAAAGCTAGATGAAATTGCCTTTGAAAATTTAAATATAAATGAACATAAATCATAATCTTAGGCAGTGGTCGAAATGTGATAAACTCGGTGTATAGGGTTGGAGCACTTTAAACGTAACTAAAACCAGCTTTAGTTCGATTTCATAAGTCTGTTAACACGTTGTGGCAAGCAGACGTTACGTTGAATATATAAATATATCCTTTGAGTGGATTCACAGCATATTATGACACTAACCACTAAATTTGATATATGAAGTTTCAAAAGATTATAAAATTACAAGTTCCACGACAAAAGGAATTCGAAGATACCAAAGGGACAGACAGAAATCGTTAAGTCGGAAGACAGTCAAGACCATGGCCAACAAAATGAAACGAAAGACAAACATAGAACCCACAACACTACACTGAAAACTAAAGACGGAGTAACACGAACCCTACTAAAACCAGGGTGAGTTCAGGTGCTCCGGAAAGGTAAGCAACTCCTGCTCCACTAGTGGCACCCGTTGTGTTACTCAGTTGTCAAAGTCGGTTTATAGTCACAATCGATGTTAGTCACGTAGACCATACAGCGGAGTTAACAGTGCTGTTTAGCAGTGGATGCTCCGATGGAAAAAATAGAAACGAGGTTTTTAAAATACCGTGCAGCTTTTTTACGCAAAGGAAAAACTATAAATATGCAAAACCGCCGTTATTTATAAGTACAAAATATGATCCTCGTCTTAAAAAATTGGATTTATTGGTTCGAGGTGTTTTGCTTTACGTAGAATAAAAAGTATATGTATCAAGAGGGAGACTTTGCAACGCTGAAATGCAAAAAAAATTTTTTTTGGTCGCTCTGATGAAACAAAGTTGAAAATCCTGCCCTGCTTTAAACTTAAAAAGAACATGGCTGATATATGAACATAGCGAAAAGATAATCTGACCGACATTTTCCCCTTTCAACAAAACATTTTGGCTGACAAAAGTTATTTGTATAGTCTGTATAAGAAACAAAAGACTAGACACAAATCCCAGCCTTTGAAAATCAAACGGTCAGTGTATAACATGGAAAATGAATTTCCTGTATATTGACCATAGCTTAATGGAAATCCGGTGTTGACTGAGACAGAGGAATGAAAAAGTGTCCAATTGCCCAATTCTAAGAACGTACAAATGTCATACACGTTTTTGTTTTGAACTTTAGAGGAGAGTGCTCGTAAACTAAAATAAAATTTCAATAAGGAAATTCAAAATTATAGTAATCTCCCACTTAAACAGTTTAAGTATTTCAGTGAAACACTTTGTCGTTGTAACTTCTTGAAATTGTATTGCGCAGTTCGTGATCTTATTTTTTATAGACTTAAAAATAAACTCGTCTCAAATAGTATGAAGTTGAAGGCACACTCAGCCCGTATTTTGTATCAAATAAAAAAGCATATCGAATAATTTCAAAAGATAATATTTTTTCTTTAAAACGTTTTTTTTCCATTTGCGCCATTCAACTTGTTGTTTAAAATTTGATTTTCAAGCCAGGTGTACTCATTATCAAAGCCATAATCAATTTAGTAGACTTTGATCGACGCGTCACTATCCAGATGGGGATTTTAGAAAATATTTTTACTTACAGTGGCAAAACTAGTCCACTGAATATTTAGCAGAACCACATTTTTAATTTGTTAAAACAATAATAATCGTATTTCTAACAACTACGACAGTTAAACCTTCAAATATCTTCTAAAGACTTTAAATTGAATGTTTAACTCTCCTTGGAATACAAATTTATCAATTTTTAATGAAAACAAATAAAGATAATCTAAATAATAAATTTTTATCAACGGTGAATCGCAAACAATTAAATGTAATCTTAATAATACAAAATTACACATGGTGAATGACAGATAATGAAATATAATCTAATTAATACATGTTTACTAATGTTGAATGACAGACACTTTAAGGTAATATAAATTGTAATTTTAATACATGTAATATCAAAAATATTGAGAATATAATGTCTGATATATACTAAGAAAAATGGATAAATGATTTTAACACAAATGATCGTAGTAAACTGCGTACTTATAGATTGTTGAAACAAGAATATGGTAAAGAAAATTATTTTTGTATAAAAATGCAAGGAAGTTATAGAAGCGCCTTTGCTTAACATCGATGTGGTGTGGCACCACTAAGAATTGAAACGGACAGTTACGAAGGGTTGTCTAGTGAGAATAGATCTTGTTTAAATGATTCAGTTAATCGAGGATGAAAAATATGTTTTGCTTAGATGTCCTTTTTATTCACCTATGAGACAAGAACTATTTGATAAAGCAGTATCTTTAAATGAAATTTCGTTTAGATCCTAACGATAATGATAAATTACTTTTAATATTTACAAATAAAGATATATGTTTTCATTCAGCCAAAATCTGCAATGGCATTCTTATTCAAAGAAATTGTTTTAAATAGATAGTATGTTTTATTTTTTTTATTCTTGACTTATCAATATTTAATGAAAATGCATATCCTTAAGTTGTATATATTTTATGCAAAAGACTCTCATAACTCTTTTGAGAGTGGCTCTCAGTTGTTTTGAGTGTAAATATTTGTATTTTATAATGTAATATGAATCAAACATGTTGTATTATTATGTATGAGAGGTGAAACTATAAGTATTTGAACTTTGACCTGAAATTGGTATGAGGAATTCGAAGATAACAAAGGGGCAGACAAAAAATTAGATCGGTTATAATTTATCATTACCAACTAGTGCCCTTCAGGTACTGTTTAAATGTAATCTTAATAGACGGCGAGAGACTTTCTGTGCTCTTTTCTAAATACTTGTATCCACTGTTGTCGCCACAGAATCAAGGTGTTAACAGTATATCAAGCAATGAATCAGAAGTTATAACAGAGCTTTATTATGTTGACGGAGACGAGGTTTTGGATACAGTGTCTCTGGGAGAAGAGTTGAAAATTTTCTATGAAAGTTTTGAATACCCTCTGTATCGGGAGAAAAAGTTTCCAAGTGACGCGGAGGTCCTAAATATAACACACACTAAAGGTAATTATGACGAATCTTTAATGAATAAAGTTTTCACATTGTCTGTATATGTATCACTGGATGTTGAAATAACTATCAATGACGAACCTTTTGCATTTCAGTTTATAAAAATAGGAGATGTGTCATGATTGTCCAAGAGACAGCCATCTACCAAATTTCAGTTTATTGCTTTGGGTTTTTTAAGTTAAGTTGGAGGTTAATAAATGTGAGACAGTTGTCTAAAAAGGAAATCGAAGATACCTAATGGGCTGACAGAAATCGTTATGTCGGTATACAGACAAGACCATGGCCAACAAAAACGAAAGACAAACATAGAACACACAACACTACACTGAAAACTTAAGCTAAATAATACATGTTTACCAATGTTGAATGACAAACAAATAAAGGTAATCTAGTTAATACATCTCAGCTTTGATTTGTAATTTCAGAAAGGTATTAAATGTTAATAGATTCGACCTAAGCCACTTTCAAAATAAAACAATAAGTGCGGATATGAAGTAGGCCCTGATAATTGGATTTCAGTTATAGGAAGATTTTGTGAACAAGTGGACACGTCATATTTCTGTGAACTATTACAAATATCTTTTATTAGAATTTACCAACCTTAATGACCACATCCTTTTGAAGACCTATAAAAGCCCAAAAGCTCTTTACATGATTCTGTATTCCATGTGAGAGCCGCCAAGGTAAGTCGATAGTCGGTATATCAGGAAAATAACTTATACACATTAACATCTGTCTGGTGGTAAGCTACATACTTAATTTTCAATGATTTTGTAATTGTATGATGAAATGATTTAAAATATTTAAGGATGGTAAACAAAAACTGTTAAGTAGAGTGATGAAGAAAAGACAAAAATATTACATAAAACATTTGATAGCTGAGCAAAACTTAACATTGTTTATTTTCTTTATTTGTAGATGACAATGGTTCATGTGGAGTTGGTATTACTGTGTATTTTCTTTTTAAGTGCTGCCAACGCCTATAATCTGGTAAGTTTAATCAGTTATTGTTACTTTGTAAGTGCTGCCACCGCCTATAATCTAATAATTGTTATCAGTAATTGTTATTTTGTCCATGCTGCCACCGCCTATAACTTGATAACTTTAATTAGTAAATGTTTCTTTATCAGGGCAGTCACCACCCAGATGCATTAAGATTTGTGTATGCTTTATTTAACAGTCCTTTTCGGAGACAAAAAATAAACAAAGATAAAAAAAGAACCATAATAATATGTTAATACAAATGGCGAGAATGGCGGGAAAAATTGTCAGGAATAACCGTGCATAATTCAAGGCTTTTAAAAAGTGTTATGTTTAAAATTAGAATTAGGTCAATGCTAGCATGTTCACTTTACAACAGGCCTCAACAATTAACTTATGTTAACACAGTAGGACCAGCTGTACTTAAAATGCAAGAAATATGCCGTTGTAACAATAATTCAATAATAAGATGTTAATTAAGTAACAGTAAGCTGAAAAAGTGGCACCCGCCGGTCTGCAGGTTTCTGGATAGGAAAAATGGACATAGAGTATGTAAAGAAGTTTAGCGGGCTGTTCGTTTTCTCCACCTTGAGGTTGTGATCTCACGAAACATTCGTCTTTACTGTAAATGAATAATAATCAAATACAATGCGGTGGGTTTCTTTACAGAGACAAGAACTTCTTACTCTTCCGGATCACCTGAGTTCTCCCCTGTTTTTGTGGTGTCCGCATTGGTCATAGTTTTGTAGTTTTTTTTTCTAAATTTAATGTATATGTGTCATCATCTTTTTTTTGTTTCTTTTCTCATGGTTGTCGTGTCTGTCGACTTTCCTTTTTTTGTTTGGCCTTTCGGTTATATTTCGCTTCCTCTGTTAGAGCTTGTTTGGAAAATATTGTAATTTTTAAATTTTTCTCAGGAATTTGATTATCAGATCAGTGAAGGGAAAGCCAGATTTGTGGAGAATATAGAAACAAATCTGGGAAAGAATATAGTTAAAATGCACACCCCAGCCCACAACGACGTACTGGAATCGTACAAAATGCAAGATTTCCTGAAGGTTTGTAATTTGCTTTAGTTAATATTATAGTAACAGTGTTAGTTAATGTTGTTTGTTTGAAAGACATCTTCGTACCATTAAACCTTGCATCAACGAAAGTCGTGAGACTGGTTATTACCTTGAAGATAGATAAATAGTACTGTAGAACAATTTTATAGAATTAAGTTCTCAATTGGCAATTGATCTGAAATGTATAGTCTAAAATATAGAAAC
>JAULBM010349190.1:0-12224 GCA_032357055.1 Geukensia granosissima | reverse complement strand
GGCCGCTTTTTATTTTTAGTAAAATATCTCCGGTACCAAACGACTCGGTTACGAAACGACCTGGTAACAAAACGACCCAGTTACGAAACAGCCTGCACCCGTAGTTTACCTTCCCAGTGCTGCTTCAAGCTAATAACTATGTTCAATACTTTCCCTACAGGTTGACGATTCTATCCCATTTCTTATAATGATGCATCAATATCTTTAAACTGCTTTTTAAAACACATAAATACAATGCGCTTTTCTATCTTATTTCATAATCTTGACCATCAATAATAGATTTCATTTTCTACCTTCGACTTGTTCAGACATCTCTGTTATGCCTCAAAATTTTAATTGTTGTTAAGCAAAAAAAAATATTTGTCTCTTTCAGGTTGCCAGACAGACCTTGACCCAAAACTCTTAAAAAGTTGAAATTTTAGGTTGTTTGAAACCCAGATTCATAACCAATTGATCTGCAAGATCTGCACATCACAGATACAATGTTTAACAGCTGGTTTAGCTGCACTTCTTGTGCGTTTAACACTACCATTGGCAAAAAATTAAATTCCAGTGTCTGTCAGATCTGCATCTCAATTGTCTCAGTTCAATAACATATCAATTTTTTAGTATTAGAATTAATGGATGCTTCCTGTGCAGAAAGTACGAGCAGTAGGAGTGTGCTTCTTATAACATTTTTATAATGTTGATACATGGAGGAAAATCAATAATTGCACTCTTCAGCAATTCATGAACCTTTTCAAGTATATACCGACAGTATAACAAGTTTTATGGTAAAGCAAACAAGTGCATTGTAACTACCAGCAGTGATGGTAGTGTTTAACGCAAGAAAAGTGCAGCCAAACCTGCTGTTAAACTTTGTATCTGTGATGTGCATATCTTCGTTGTCTTGTGAAAGTCCTGTTGAAATAGCCCATTACAGAACTGGTCTAGGACCTGTTAGCATATGTTGCTATTGTTGTAATGAGTCTGAAAGCCAAGTAGAACAAGAACTAAAGAAATATTTATCTGTTTTACCCAGGAATGTTTTGACATTAGCAAAGAAACAATTACACAAAGACCATATGGCAAACCAGCAAAAAAGAAGTAAAATAAACACTATTAAATTGTCAAACACTGTAATTGTTCAGCTCTGTGTTTATGATAAATTGTTTCTGCATTTCTGTTTTTCAATTGAAAAAAAAACAAGCACAAGATAATGAAGATTTAGTACTTATTATTTGAACAACTGCCTGATAGCAGTGTCCCATTATTTTTTTAAAAGAGATTAAATGATTAAGAGAGAAAACTACTTTTCTCACAGCCCTTAGCATATCTTCAGTGTGGGCTGCCAGCTTACCCCAAAACAACGAACGTACTCCACCTAAATCTGCTGCAGGTCTGATACAGGATACATCAATCTAATTAATATTAGATCTTCACACATGCTCCCCCCTTTTTTTGTCTGGCCCTGTGGAGAATTAATTTTAATTAGATTGCAGGGTACATATAAGTGGAACTCATTTTTCATTCACCATAAAGCCCCCCCCCCCCCAATAAAAAAAAGAACAGGCATAAATTATTTTTTTCTCTTAGTTTGCATTCAGATGCAAATCTTGAACTTTGTACAATTAAATTTGACTTCTTTCTGAAAATGGACATTTTGTTAAATTGTGTTGCTTGTTATATGTAAGTCATTCTGAATTGTTTAAATAGGGCAGATTTCCAAGTTTACTGTCAGCACAGCTCACTTTGAAAATCATCTTTTTATAATTTAGAAGGTTTTTGTAAGTGAATGTAGGTAGCTGTGTCATTAATTATAGTGCAAAATATTTTCTTCTTCCTTACAAGTTTTTTTATTGTTAGTGAAAAAGTGATGTCAATGTGGAATTGTTGATAGGAATTTTTTGTTGCCTTGAAAATCTAATTTCCTAATTAATGATTGTACCACTTTATATATGTTGTTAAACTGTATATTATATTTAACTTATCATAAAAAACATAAAAAATTAGGACTTTTGACATGAAAGTGGCTGTTTATAGCTAATTTAAGAAAATCTCCCAAAATGAGTTATCTCCCTTCTGAATACAGAATCCCATTTGAAGAAACCATTGAATAAATTTAAAAAAAAACTAGTAATTATTCATCAATGACTTAGACTGATATTTTCATTAACTTGGGTTAAATCTAAAACATCCTAAAATATGATTCCTTTTGAAAAAAGCCAATTTCTGAAATGAAATGCACTTACAGTAGTCTAAAATATAACCATTTTAGACAAGAAATATTAATTGTTGTTGCCAGGAGTGAATCACTCCTGGGCTGCATCAGAAGTAACGGGGATGGAATAGTACATGTAACGCTGTTGGGAGGGTAATGGACACGGGGTTACATTTTTCATAACTAATTAAACCTGTACCTGAGATTACAATATTATAGTAGTCTCAGATTCCACTAGAGACATATATATATTTACATGTGTATATTATATATGATATGTCTGTGATTCTGTCTGTAAGCCAAAAAATGATACCTCCTGTCATATACTGTAATCTGTATCTTTTAGGAAAAACAAAGAGCATCGACAATTTTTCATGACCAACAATGTATTTTATTAGAACTCAAATCAAAACTCCCCACTGTAAAATCCCCCCATGGTAAAAATGTTTTTCAAAATCATCCCATTATAAACTTACAAAAGGGTGTGTATGAGAAATTAAGTTTATTCAAAGAAAAGTTAACTTAATTAAATAAACAAATTTTGAAGTTATATAGTTTAAAAAAATCAAAATTTAACATAGTTGCACTTGCTATAATTCAGGATTATTTTATGGATTTGGGGATAAGCTTATTTGTTGTAAAAGGGTGATACAAAAAAAGAAGAAACCTGAAATCAAAAACAAAAATGTAAGAAAAATGCAAGGTAAATATAATTTTGACACAATGGTACAATTTTTATTGAATACAGGGATTTCATAAGTATGCTTATGTCCAAACTTCAAATTTCAATAGCGAACATGGCGAAAGCAAAAATGAAAACCTTCAGAACAACTGAAAATAAAGTGTGTTATTAGTGTGTTATTTTAGATAGTAACACACTGTGGAATAGATAATATTTTATAAAAATAAGTCCTTAAAGTGAGAAAAGCAAAGATAATGGAATAATTAAAAAAACATTTTAGCATAATTATGCATGTTTTTGCCTTCCATTATAAAACTGGAAGCAAGTATCAAAACTTGTGAGATATTTTTTATATCAAAAAGCAATTGATATGTGTTTCATGAAATAAAATAAGATAAAAAGAAAACCCAATCCACTAAAGAAAATGGGAAAAATGTGACTGCAGTTATAAATGTATGCATACATGTACATTATTACATATTTGCAACTTTTTTAGAGAACAATTGGAAAGTGAAGTAGTTGTGCATGTGGCAGGAAAATAAAAAGCATTCTTTATTAATTATAATTCAGTTTTATTCTTTAAAGAATAAAACAATACATGTATTGAATAAATATTTAAAGGTGACATAAGTTTTTATAGCCATGATAGCTAGGTTAGTAGGAATAATGGTATAATAAAAAATCGTAATGTTTGAAAAATTGTGTGTTCACTTTTGTATCTGTAAAATTATCCTCACCATAACAATAATAATTGAAATTTGGAATGAAACATATATGGGATGGAATTCAATAGACCATAGAAAATGCATGTACTTTATTACCTAATCCGTCCCATAAGCCATTACATAAAAAAACTACTTGAATTAATGTGTGTGTTTGACCTATGACAGTGATAAAGATTCTTCAATTTTTTCTTTCAGAAATAATGTTGGAAACACCACTTAAAAGAAGACAGGTGCTGATTTTTGTACTAGGATGGATTGCCTATGCATCTACATATTTCCTAAGAAAGCCCCTTGGAGTTGTAAGTTGAAAATAGTAATGAAGTGCATTTGATTTATAAATAATTCCACAACACATCATAAATCCGCTTTGTAAGGTCAAAATTATTAGAGATGCTTGTGTAAGTTTTTCAATATTTTCATTAGATTGATTGCTCTTCTGGTGTATTTTTATAGAAAATTAGATCATAGCTCAGCGCTGATCAAGCATTGAAGCAATTGGTAATCAGGTGAGAGGATGTTTAACTGCATAATGATAATTTTGCAGTGAATATAATCTATGGACATTCTTTATGTGTTTTTATTCTGCAGATCAAAACAGATCTTGAAACAGATTTACAGCTTTCAAAGACAGAATTAGGATGGTTAGATACAGCTTTGTTATTTCCATACGCTGTGATGCAGGTAACTCTGATTATATAGACAAGACCATGAAAAATATTAACTAAAACAGTAAAAGGTAACCATCATTTGAGTATTGTATCCTAGCTTAGTCTTCCCAGTGTGCTCCTTAGAAAATGACAGAGTAAATTTTTGTGTCATAATTATAATGTATTTTTTGTTGTATTTATCAACTTCCTTTTAAGTGAACTTTTATGAAGTCTTATTGAAATCATTTCAATATATTTACTCTTGTGCTGGTAAATATCAATCTCATTTAAGTTTTTTTAATATGAATGAAGTTTACTATGTGATATTATGTTTTAGAAGAGAGTTCAGGACAATTAACAGCTTTATTTTATATAAAACCATGTTAACTATGGATGCACTATTTTCCATGGATTATTATTATCAGGCTTGAACACTGCTTCTCCATGATTCAAGTTTAAAGGAAGACTTTCCTAGTATGAATTACTTTATTGAATAGAATTTGAAGATACCAAAAGACAGAAAAAATTGTTAATTCATAAATGAACAATACCTTGGCCAACAAAAGTTAACTACAGACAAACTTCAGTAAAAAAACCAGAAAAATACAGCTTAAGTAAAATGAACCCAATAAACCGAGGATGATTAAATGTTCTTCAGAGGATGATTAAATGTTCTTCAGAGGAGTATGCAGCTCATGTTCCACAAGTTGCATCTGTCCCACAGGCTCTTGGGGTGTTGGACCATTCCCCCCTTTTCCACTGTGTAATTTTTTGTTTGTTTAATTACTGGTGTAAAAATTTTGTGGAGTTATATATATTTTAACAGAATAAAAAAATGCTGTGGGTCGCTGGGTTTTTTAATAGGAAAAGGCATGAAAGGTTTTGATTTTCAAAGGGTTCAATTTTGACAAAAGTCATAGAATACTTGAAAAACCAGGAAATACTCGGAAGTGACACAAAATTTCTATTGGTTTCCGGAAAGTTATTTCATTTTTCGTCCAACATGGTCCTAATTTCTTCTCGACTTCCATCAAAATTGATCAAAAATCCAAAGCCTTCCTACCTTCTCTCACTGAATTTTTTGATTCTGTAAAATTAGATAAAAGCACATTATTTTTATACCACAAATCAAAAAAAGAAAAAGAAAAAAAAGGGTCCGGTGCCCCAAGTGCCCATGATTTGCCCTGTTACTTTGTGTTGTAAGTCAGGGTTATTCACAATTGTTGGTAGTCACAACTGGAATTGAAGTCACAACAATGGGTACTGGTATATATTTATTGTTATTAGTGAAATGGCAATGAATACCTTGTTCATCACAGAAAATGAAAGTGCACATTTTTTGCCTGTAATTTTTGTATGCAAAAGTAGAATTCAGTTTAACTGTATACTGCAAAACACATATGTCAATAATAGTTATTTAAAAAATATTAATGTATTAAATTTTTCTGATTATCCTAGGTAATTTATGTTTTTAAAACGACTCTATAGTACATGCATATCTTAACTGTAATGCTTGCAAATAAAATCAGAAATTTTAAGCAGAAATGGAAACATTGAAATGCTTAATATGGCATTAAACAACAATCAACCAATCCATTTTGAGAATATTCTTCTTCCAGATGTTACTAGGTCCTGTTGGTGATAAATTTGGAGCAAGAAGAACATTTAGCTGTTGTCTTATTTTCGCAGGTTTGTCAATGGTAAGATTCTGTTTATTTAAATTGTAGCAAAGCTAAATTAAAAAAATACCCTGTAGCTTTAAGCTCACCAGGCCTAAAAGGCCATGTGAGCTCTTGCCATCACTCGTCTGTCGTCTGTCTGTCCGACATCTGTCCACATTTACAAAACAATCTTCTGCCCTGAAACCTCTCAGCCAATTTTGACCAAACTCTCTTGGAATGGTCCTTGGGTATCCTCTTTCAAGATTGTGTCCTGCAGCCCTGCCCACCTTTCAAGATCGCTGCCATTACTAAAAATAGAAAAAGGTGGGTGGTATATTTAAAAAATCTTTTTCTCAGAAAATAATGAGCCAATTTTTAAAAAACTATGGTGGAATGGTGCTTATATTGTCTTCTACCAAATTTTTGTCTGGCATTCCTGCCCACCAACCAAAATTTCCCCACAGTTGAATCTAATTTATTATAGGATCTTATGGAAAATTTCACTTGAAAATCTTCTTGTTTGAAACTACTGACCATGTGGTAACATGATTGAAAGATCCTTACATGATCTTTTACCAAAATTGTCTGGCACCACTGCCCACCAACCAAGATGTTAGCCACAGTCGAACTTATTTCAACATGGGACCATATGGGGAAACTATTTGATAATCTTCTTGTCTTAACTACTTAGCTAGTTGCATCCAAACTTTGGTGGCAAGGTCCTAACATGGTCTTCTACCAAAATTGTGTTCAGAATCCCCGCCCACCAACCAAGAAAAAGGAAAATGAAAATAAGTATATTATCAGTAATTAATATTACTTTTATATATATTTTATATGAAAAAATTAAATTTAATTTTAAATACCAAATTAATCTACTTCAAGTAACAGGCAGCTATTTACCACAAATCTATCAGATAAATTGCTAGGGCACCACATAGTGCGGCATGTTGACCTCAAATGGCAGTGTGTTTTACTGTATGGCGTGGTTATAATTTTATTACCTTATTAAGTATTGTGCATTTTCTCTATTTTCAGACATTGTTTGGATGGACTGATAGTTTTTATGGTTTATTTCTACTTCTATTTCTCAATGGAAGTGCTCAGGTATTATTTTTTTTTTAAATATCAAACAGGTAAGGATTCACACTTGTAAAACAATCCATCTTATTGTAAAGCAAAATATTTAGTCCTGTTAATAACCAAATTTACCTCAAGATAAATTACTGTGTGTAGTTTTGAAGTCGTAAGATTTACGCATAGAAGATATTAGAAAGTCAGAGTACTTGTGATAAACATGCAGAAAAAAAACCCTATGTAAATGTATAAAAAGTTGCATCATTTGGTCCACTGTATGAAATCATTACACAAATACCAGTTACCTAAATTTTTGTTGCTGAATTAATGCACTGTTGACTGGGTTATATGAAATCTTAAGTTACCTAGTACCCTGATCACAGTTGCAATTTAATGTACTGCTTCTGAAGTTGTATAAAATAATATCAAATTTTGTATGTTCTTCTGCAATAGGCACAGTGTTGGCCAAACTGTATGAAGTCATTAGGATCTTGGTATCCAGACAGTGTCAGAAACACGGTGTTTGGTATGTTTGGGACGTGTGCCTTTGCTGGAGGTATTGGAGGAACAGCTTTAGCAGTAAGTTTGTTACATTTACAGTGTCATCACTGTGTAATTTATGTCCTAAATGTTTTTTTTCTAGTTTCCTGTGTATCTAGTGTGGAGGAAATTTTTTCTGATTTCTTTTAAGAGTTTTATGCAGTTAATCTTTTGCACATACATAATTGTTATCATTATCACAGTATAATATCAATTAATTTGCATTTTTAAGCTATAATGTGTTCAAATGAAGTTACTTTTAAGTCTCTTTATTGTACATCATGAAAGAGGACAGCAGGTGTTCAGTTTAGACTTAATTATTATAAGATATTTGAAACAGAAAAGAAAAACATTTTGATATACAGTTCTGAAATAAGATTCTGTGAAAAATTTGGTGCTTATAATTAAAATTTAGGGAAACTTAAGAGAAAATTTGATGCAATCAGTGGAGTTTGGAAAGACTTTTCATTCAGATTTCAGCTATTTACTAACAGTGGCAGTTTCTGCAAACAAACATGGTTTGCTACCAAACAAACTAAAAGGCCAAGTGAGATTTTGTCATCGCTTGGCATTGGTTATCTGTTGTTCTTTGTGGAATGGTCTTTGCTATGTCCCTCTTCAAATTGTGTACATCATCCCCACCTACCTTAGAAGATGGCTGTCATTACTTAAAAAATGGGGGTGGTGTATTTAAAGTCTTCTTGTTTGAAACTACTGAGCCAATTGAAACCAAACTTTGGTGGAATGGTCTTCAACAAAAGTTTTGTCCAGAATTCCTGCCCACCAACTAAGATGGACAACACAGCCGATCTACTGACCCAGTTGCAACTTAACTTAGATGGAATCGTCTTTTGGTGGTCATCTTCCAAAATTGTATACCAAGGATCCCAGACAACCAACCAAGATGGCCACTGCTGGCAAACTGTGTATAACATAGTACAAAAGATGTACCTTATGGGAAATTAACCAAATTAAAACAAAGTTATTTAATTACAAAATGGCCAAAATATCCCAATTTACAGTACCAAAATTTTGTACAACATCTCTTCCTGGCAAGGACTAGTGAGAATTTTCTGTAAGGTGAGCAATACAGGCTCCTGGGAACCTATGGTTATGCGATACTTGCACACTTTATGAACAAAATCGTCAAAATTGCCTATGATGACAAAACTATGGGAGTTTGAAATAATATTTGCTCAATTTAAGCCTATTTTAAGCTTAGTTTGAAATGTGGGCTTGTGCAAGAAATGACTTTTTTGTGAAAAAAATGAATTTGGCATCCTAAAAATTATATTAAAATTTTTTTTTGTTTCTTGAATGTGCTTGATGTTTTCTGATAAGAAACATAGTTGAATGTCACTGGAAATCAACTATTTATGTTGAATAGGCACAGAAAGGGATGTCATTATAACCACATAGTGTGTGTCTTTTTGCCTCAAACAGTTATAATCCTTTTTCACAGCATGATACATTACTTTTTACCATATCTTAGAAAGATGAGAATGCCTTCGGGTTTTTGGCCAAAAACAGCACTCTTCTTTAGACTGATATAATGTTGTATGGTTTTATTATACATTTTCTTTTTGCAATGTCAGGTTTACCTTCAGAAGGTCTATGGTTGGAAAAGTGTTTATATGACACCATCAGTTATTGTTGTAAGTATAAGATGAAGTAATATATATTTCAGGAAACCTTTTTACAGCAAGCACATTTGGAATGCATATTAGTGCTATAGACGATGCATGCACATTGTTCATACAGTACCTAGTGTCATATGGTATTTTGAACCCAATGGGAAATTGACCCCAGGTTCAAATTTTAGCCAAAGAATGAAAAAAATGAACCCACCTTAATGGTATTTGAACCCCCATGGTATATTGAACCCCTTCACTCATGATATTAAAATATAAAATATTCATCTAGATTTGATACATTTTGAATGGGTTTAAAGTCTCATTGTAGGGGGTCAAAATATCATTGCAATTTAAATAGTAAATTTGTAGTGAAGGTTCAAAATCCATAATATGTGCGTAACAATAATGCCATTTACAAATAGAAATGAGTATTTTATCTAGACTTAATACATTTAAAAGGTGGATTGGAGAGACAGAAACCTGTGGTAGAGGGGGTAAAAATATCATTGCAGAAGTAATTTGGCATTTTTTTTTGTTGGGATCAGAATATGAATGCACAATACCAAGTTCAAATATAGTTATCAAATATTTAATAAAGTTTTGTTATGTTTTAAAGGTATGGGGGTCAAAATCCCTTGATAGGGGTTCAAAATACCATGGTGGAATTTTCGGTAAGAGTTCCAAATTTCATTGGTTATTGGTAAAAATACCATGCACAAATAAAAATGTTAAACAATTTTTTTGAGAATTGAATTGTAGAGGGGTGTAAAATACCATGGCAGACTTTAACTAGGCAATTTTATTAAAGGGTTACCATGGCGATTCCTAATTCTATGCAGTCTTGGTCAAAATACTATGCAAAAATGAAAATGTTTACCATTTTATTTAGATTGTTAAAATTTTTAGGAAAACAAATTGTCAAACAGCAATCCAAAGCACAGGTGACCTACTTACTGGTAATAAACAACAATCAATACCAGGGGCGGATCCAGGAATTTAGAAAGGGGGGGCATAAATCCTGAAAATCGCCGAGCGGAGCGAAGCGAAAAATGTTTTTGACTCTTTTTACGTTATAATACAAAAAAAAATCTCATTTTAGGTTCATGACTTTATTTCTGTAGTGTGCATAAGTAACTTATAATTATATTTCGGCATTTTTACGTATCATTGGATAAGACGTGTTAAAATTACAGATATATGGTTTAATTTTTTTTGGCGGAGAAAGGGGGGGCGTACACCCCCCCCCTATGCCCCCCCCTTGAATCCGCCCCTGAATACAATGAATAAGGAATATTCTTGTCTCTTTTCACATATGCAGAAATGTAAGTGATATACTGAAATAAATTTTTAACTATAATACAGTGGTATTGTACTTGGACCTCCTATTCTAAATAAAATTCTCATCATTTCTGTTGCCTCGTACTTTGATACTCCCATCTTTGAATTTTAACCTTCAAGCTAATACTATAAGTTTTTGCATGTCATGGTATTTAAACACCTTTTTGTATTCTCACAATTCTAGATAATATACTGCATTAAAAAATCATATCCTGTTCTTGGAACCCCTACCAAAATATTGAAAACTGGACTACCATGGTAACTTGAAGTCTGCCTTGGGATTTTGGTTGAATTGGATTTTAATGCTCCAATTTTTGATACAAATAAAACTCTTAACATGAGATTTTGACTACCCCCTCTATAATTATCAAAAAAAATACAAAAACGGGGGGTTCATTTTCCATTATGAGTTCAAAATAAAAAAGAAGAAAAATTGACAGTCAGAAAACCATATGGTAAATTGATTGATTGATTAAATGTTGCTTGAGGTGAGCACACTAACAATTTCACCACCGAGGCAGTCTATGGTAAATTGACCCTAGGTTAAAGGACAAGGTATGGTAAGGACCCATTTTGGCCCCCATTTTTCAACTTTGTGAGAAGAAATTAATTTTTTGCTAATTTTGCTTAAAAATAGTCTTAGTTTTTAAAAATAAACCCTTCAAGCAAGATTTTTGTCGTATGACGTCACGTTGACGTCATGAAGTTACCTTGAGTTCCAATATTCTGCAAAAATGGCCGAAAAACTACCGATTTTATGTAGTTTTTATTAAAATCAAATATGAGCAAGTCTTTAGACCAGCAATAACTTTTGAAAATTTTGTTTAACGGTGAGTTTAAAAAATATTTGTCAACATATTTCAGTGGTCTATGTACTTGCTCATACTTAATTCTACCAAAAAACACAAAATTTTTTATGATTTTGACCAGTTTTCCGATGTTTTCTTGTTTTGATGCACTTTTGCGCATGTCTAAACTAATAAAAAAAATTATTCAAACTCGTTTAACTGATCAGATAAGTGAAATTAGTTGATTTTTGCTTAACATAAAGCATACAACAATGATTTTAAACCATTTTATTTTTTTTTCTGATAAATGGGGGCCAAATTAGGCTCTTATCATACCTTGTCCTTTTCTGGGAGTTCAAAATACCATATGACACTGGTACTGTATTTCTTATTTAAAACTGTGGGACTGTATAGCAAGAGCACATCTGACTGACACCGCAAGACAGGCCCTTGAGGAATTTTACAAAAATGATAATATCATATGTCTGTAATGTGCCATTGAACATAAAAATTATAATAGTGATAGTCTGATTTATTAAAAGGATCTTCATTGTTTGTGTTTAATTGTCAAAGCTCACAAGTAAATCTCACACCATTCCATTGAATTGGTAGTCTATGGTATTCAACTGTAAAATTTTGTTATATTTTAATTACTTTAGGTGAAATATGATGAATGACATAAATGAAATCTTTTATAGATGAAGATGACAGCAAAACTTGAATGATGTTTGTTTGGGGTACCTTTGCAAGGAGGCAACAAATTCTGTCATCCCTCCTTCAGCGGAGGCGACATATAGGGATCACTATCCACCGTCTTGAGTCGTCGGCGTCGGCGTCACAAAATAGTTCTGTCACATTTTTCTCAGGAACCACAGAAGCCACCTTCCTGATATTTGGCACAGAGCATCAGTATGGAGAACTGTATCGTGTAA
>JAULBM010349168.1:0-12226 GCA_032357055.1 Geukensia granosissima | reverse complement strand
TTCATTTTGTTGGCCATGGTCTTGTCTGTCCTCGACTTAACGATTTCGGTCTGCCCCTTTGGTATCTTCGAATTCCTATATTAGTTAAATTGTATATTATAAAGACCCACTTGCCTTTAATGCTGAAAGGCATAAGTATATTGCTTAATTTTGATTAAAGGGTGTATGTTCTTTATAATACCCGTTTACTGAACATGTTTTCCGAAGATTTTTTCTGTTTACCTACTTTTACCAGTTGTTCAGTCTGATCCATTATATCATCTTAATTTGGAAGAACGCATCACTAAAAAGGTGGGTACTGCAGAAACGTACGTTAAATTTGGCGTTGAAGCAACATTGTTGAAATTTGCTTAGAAATCTGGTTGTCAAATAAAACTTATAATTTGGACTTCTTATCGTCAGACCCAAGGCGTTTCTGATGAAATAAGAAATTGCCTAGTGTAAAATGAAGTAGATAACTTATGCCCCATATTTTGCCTACATTTTTATTTTTTATGACACAACCATAAGTGGTTGTGAAAATGCTGTTTAATAGAAGTCTTTGATTAATTCTTCACTTAAAATATTATTGTCATCATTCTGACAAAACAGTAGGGTATATTCGAATATTTATATAAAAACTTAATTTGTGAATATGCCAAATATTTGGAGGTGTTTTTTCAAAATTGATCATAGAAAACATCACAAAGAAATTTTAACTAAGCATTTTTTCTTGATGGATCCCTTATTTTGCACAGTTCTTGTGCGACCTTTGTCAATCTTTTGTCTCAGAAAAGGTAATTTCTTATCATTTTCAATTTTTCAATTTTCAGCTTTATTCTAGAGCCAGAAAAATTAATGACTCCTATCCTTTAACATTTTTTGAAATAATGACTCATAAAATGCGTCTTAGTCTTCATTTATTTATACCATTGGCATTCTCAACAGGAGAAAACGTAACTTGATGTTTCATTAGAAATAAATAAATCGTAATAACTTTGCACCAATTATTCGCTTGAGGAACTTTTTTACATATTATAAAAAAACAACGGTTGACATCGGTTGTAAATTGGGAATAATATCGATTGATTAGTTATGTAATATTTTACAAGAGAGCCAAAAAACATCATTTAACAGTCATTTCTATGCGGTGTACCTACGACTTCAGCTTATCAGTTATAGAGTTTTCCATCGTGTAGTTAAACATGACGATCGTTAAAGACCTTTTCGAATAGTCAAATACATCAGCCAAGATATGAACATCCTCGAAGACCGAATGGCTATTATCTTGTACAAAAAAATTTAAATATGTTCTTCTCAAAAATTGACTGGAATGAGTGTCTGAGATCATTTATGACGCACTTTTTCTTATTGCAAAAACTGTGTAAAAGAGAAAATGCCCATAGAAATAGTTTGATGCTTTTCTCAATAAATGCAAAAAAAAAAAGAAATATTCGGATTGCACATCTCGAAAACAATTTGCAAAAAAATTGTCTCTGTACTTTCTAAAATGAATTCTTCAAACCTCGAACTCGATCCTAAAAAAACCACCACCAATGTGATCTTGGCGTGCCTTAAATACTACATGGAAGGACTAAAGAAGGAAATGATCAATACTTCTTCCTTCCAAGCCCTGGACTCAATAGATTGCCACATAGTATACAGACAATACTACCACAGATAAGCATAAGCCTCGCATTGAAAGTTCCTTCCATGTACTGCATAAAAAATCTTTCAAGTTCCGTTTTATCTTAGCGCCCAATAAGTATTTTACTACTAAACTGTCGGTCATTTTGATTAATACTCTATATAAATTGAAAAAAACTTATCATAAATTATTAATTAATAAAGCTTACAACATGAACAAACATAATTGTATAAACTATTTTAAAGTGTACAAAAATCACTGGAAGTTTTTCATAAATTAAAGGCTTTCGAAAAACCTTTTGAAACTGTTGATTGTTATGATTTCTCGTCTCTTGATACTATACTTCCGCATCATTTTATAACACATATCTTCTCATGCTGAATAGCGTTTCGGTAAAATAAATCAAAAGTAGTGAAAGTCATTTTTCTCTGTCGAAAAAGACGAAAAAGATGTACTTACTGGACCTTTGAGGAGATGCTTGATTCTGTTTTTTTTTCCTTCTTAACAACTATATCTTTAAGGAAAATTTATAGACTGGTCGAAGGAATAACAATTGGCACAAATTGTGCCCCTTTAATTACAGTTTTTTTCTTTACTGTTATGAATCTCAGTTGGTAATTTCCCCCTCCTGTTACGTCGACGTTCCTTCATATGGTGTATAGATCTCTCAGCATGTTCGTTTTACTCGTGTTTGTAGCGACGTTTCAGATTTTAATGACCGCAACCTCTGTATAATTTACAAATTTTTATGTCAAAGGACTTCATTACTACAAAGTGATTTATCCATTTACTAAACTTGTTCATAAAAATAAAGATTTAATATTAAAATTTAGATGTATTCACAATCAATTTCTAAAACACGGAATTTCACATTCTACTTACGGAAAGTTGGTAAAATAAACAACAAATTAACATTTTAAGGAGTAACCCCTCATCAATAGCATTAAAACCGAAAATTATAATGATACACACACAACCCATGCTATTTTTGATATCTAATGATTTTAAACACTGTATCCAATTGGACGTGTTTTATTGACACTTTCGTAAACGAAAATTTGGTTTCCTGGTCAGTTGCTTTTGGGTTTTGAACTAGCAGACATCAACTGCCTTACTGTGTCAAGGTCGTTACTATATTGTTGAATCATGCATTAGATTTTATTTGTATTTGCTGTTGGTGTTGAGAATCGGTTCCAAACCCCTGTACGTAATTCAAATGCCTGTCCTTAGCCAGAAACTTGTAGTCCGGGTTTTTTCGTTGTATGATGAGTCATTTTCGAAATTTTTTTTATCGTTTTTCAATAGATAAGGTCGATAGTCCTGTTAAATGAATAGTTTCTAATTTTATTTAAATTTTGGGGTGGGATTGTTATTATAGTAACATTATTGTATGGACTTCGCTTGAGTGTTAAAGGCCGTAATGGGACCTGTTAAAGTTTAAATTCGACTTTCATTTGTTGGATGGCTGTCTCATGGACATTCATGTCACATCCTCTATTGTAATATATATCTTTCCGACTATTATTCCTAACGATTTATATTTAATATGTTCAGTGTACTTTGAAGTTCAATTTTATATTGACTTGGTTTATATTGTTTTACCTACAGGTAGATGCCGATTATTTAACTTTAATATTTCAATGTAGAAATTTGCAAGCTCAGGTATTTATTAGTTTGTCTGTGTTGAAGCAGTAGAACCCTCTGCCATTATTGGCTGTAAAGCCTGGATAATGTACGGTTATGAAATATATTATATGGAGATAATGCTCCATTTTTATTTTAAGCTAAAAATCATGCAATTCTGCTTTACCCATGCATTCTATAAACGGGATTTGTGATGAAGAACAGCAATCAAAACGCTGTTCCTTTGATTAGAATTTCTGTTTCATTAGAGAGTTTGTTTCTTCTACTATGTGGAGAACGTAGAAATTCTCACCGTGGTTGCATACATATGCTCTTATATTTTTACAGTTATGGCGTATTTATTCTTGAGATAACTAGCATTTTGTGTTATTTTTTACCCTTTATAGCCCAGTGTTTTAAATGAAAATCATTCAGCAGCTCATTTCTTTATTATAAGCCGTATTCAAGCTATTGTAACGGCCAAGTCATTTAACAAAATCTTGATGTGCCTTGTGCTAGTTTTAATGTTGTGTTTGATTTTGTATGTATAAAAATCGGGCAACTCATGACAGATTTTGTGAGTTTTCGTTGATAGTGTTTATCTGTAATTTGTTTACTTTTCCCCGCATTTGTGTGCTTCAATGCAAATATGTAGTTTCGTCGACTTTAAGCTAATTATTCCGCTTAAACAAGTGCTAGGGGTCGTCCTGAACTTACAGTTAGGTACAATATTTTACTCAATGTTAGAGGGCTCATTGTGACTTTGAAATGAAAAACAGCAAAACTGTTCCTTTGCTAGGAATTAACTTGTATTGATGAAATTTTTGTGACATGAATATTTAACCATATCTTTTCTTCCTATTAAACATGTTAAAGAAAACTTTAGAACATTCGTTGATGTTGGCGTGTAAGAAATGTTTTATTCTTTAATTCAAAGCTATTGCAATCAAAACTTTTAATGCTTGTTCCTTGCCTTTCAATTAGTTGAAAAAGTTATTATTATCAAGTTCATTTTCCATCATTCTAGTGAGGATCGACTTTCCTTATTGCAATACAAAGGGGAAATTTTTGAAAGTTATTTATAATATTATTTAACAAATCAGCATACTGATATTTGATGTTATTTTTCACCATTAAGGTTATAATGTATTAACATCAGTCTCCATTTCCCTTTCAAAGAACTTTTAAACAGTACGAATAATAATTCCCAAAATATCGCGAAATTACACATTTTCTCTCCTAATGTTAATCTATATTTACTCAAAAATATTTGTTTCTCTTGATGTTGTTTTGCATCAGCTAATTTTATTTTTAAAAGATAATAATAACTTATTAGATTGTTTCTGTTGTAAACTGAAATTTTTCCCATGAAAACATGTTAATAACAGAAGGTTTTAATCACTTCCAAACGGGCGAGTACATTTTTGCACATATAAACCGATTTCCTAAATCTACCATTTTGTGCGATCTTTCTGCAATATTGAAAGTAAATAAGTGTTTGATTTACACATTGGGAACAATTAAGATAATTTTAGAATTATATTAGTCTTTTTTATAAGAAAACCGTACTTTAGTTACAGACTAAAACATGAAGCTAGTCTTCTCAGTTAAGTTCAATTTTTGGAAAACTGAGATAAAAAAGTATGTTTCAAAATTAGCATTTCCTATCATGAAATAACACAGAAAAAGGATTTGAATCGGCAAAATAATATGACATTTGTGTTATACACCCTTAAAATATATGAATTTAAGATATTATATGCAATATAGGTCGTATAACAAAAAATTACATCTTTATCAAGTATTTTTTACTGGACACGTCGGACGACGTGAATTTGATTGAATTAGGAAAGATGCTACAATGATTGATAAATTCTACAGCTGTTCCTTGCATCATACCATTTCGTGTCAATGTCGTCGATGAAACGGAACATTTTTTTAAAATATACCATTTTAACTCAACAACATTTCATGAAATTTGCTCAAATCCAGATAAGCTGACGTCAAAAAGGTATCACCCGGTTACGAAAGAAAAACAATTTTGTATATATCCTAGGTGGCCGAGAAGTCAAGGAGGCTAGACACGGTGCAGGCGATGGAAGCCAATGATGCCACGGCAGTGTTAGTAGTTCAAATCAAACAAAAGGACAAAAATTTACATTTTCAGGTACAAAATAAGAAAAATATAAACGCAAAATGAAAGTAAAATAATTGTCATTAATAATTAAATAAACATTTTGAGAAACAGATTCTCTTCGTCCGCCTGAATGAACGTGACGATTGTTTTGAGATTTTCACATGGATAGGTAATCATTTTGTTTCCACAAGTATCTGTTTAATATTTATTACAAGTAGATCTGTTCATATTAATAAGCGTAGTGGAACAAAAATAACTATGAAAGAACACAAAGGGGTTACTTTAGATAAAAAACAATAAAATAATAAAAAATAATAAAAAAATAATAAACATAAATATGGAATTAAATAATAAATATAGAACAAAAAATAAGAAAATGAGCTATCAGTAACTTCAGAATAATTTTTTCTCGTTGATTCCATTGGATGCCAAGTGTATTCTTTTAAATTATTTCACGGACGGCTGTTCTTTCCCTGATTAGACGAAGTTAAGGTCAATTATTGTGAACTTCAGACATTTAAAATATTCCTCTTGATGACCAGGAGACCTGATGAGGCTGATAAGAGCTCTGGTTTACAGCGATGGTCACTGCGATTTCCGTTTATTCGTTTGTGAAAATACCTGTGTTGTATGACACATTTTCACTGAGAAAAATACAATTTTGAAAATTCCATGATTGTTATCTTTCTCCAATTTTTATCGACGTTCATTTCTTCACGAACTGTTAACTTCATTTATTCCATGGATGCTCTTCTTAATTTTGGCCCCAAGCCCTTCTGATGAATGTAAATCCATAACAGCGCTTTAAACTCAATTGAATTTCGCTTGAGATATTTGCTTTAAACTCATGTTAAATATCATATCTTTCTGGCATAAATTTCAATTAATTAATTTTAAATATAATGAGCAAGAAGAATGTTGTTTAAAGTAAGCACATGCAGTAGCTGTTTTCAGGTTAGGCATCGCTTGTTTCTACACGTACTTGTCTGTTTTAAAGTCGATTAAGATGTTTACTCATGTCTTTGGGACTCTTAAGTTTCCGATAAGCCAGCATAGGCGGCAAGCAGATGACGATGGAAAGCTTTGGTTTTTTCAATTTTCTCCAGGTTTTCTTGAATGATCTACAAGTGTTTTTGGATGACAGATATGGGTAAAAAGCATTTTTTTGTTGTCAGTCTATGATCGTATTTCCACCTATTAATTGATGATGGTGTAGTGTCTGGAAATGTAATTTTCGACGACGAATTTTCTCAAGTAAGTAATTGTGGTATGAACATTATTTGCATGGATTCATTAACGCCATCAATGAAGAAAGTGATTGTGTAGAGTGGTGTTTATAATAATTTTTTCGAGTTTTCGATAGGTATATTGGGATTTGGGAATGGTGACTTTTCTGATTTTTCCAGGTTTATTATAATGATACATAAAAAGCCTTTTAGCGATATTAAGTTAAGATGTGTGTAATAGCCTTAAAATAAATTACCTGATGGTTTTTAAGTCATAAGCTCGCTTTATGAATTATATTATTTGAGAACTAAAGAATGAAATGTTATCTTTTAAAATTTGCATATCCTTTTTTATTTAAAATCAATAAATAGTGTTCAAATGAGGACGTGCCGACTTGGAAGGATCAGTTTGTTTCAACACATTAAAACAAATTATTTGCAAAAATCTATATAATTAGAACATAGATCAACTTTTTCAATTGAAATGTAGATTTATAAGTTTTGCTTTTGGTGGCAGTGGATAATCTTCTCTTCAACTCAAACGTTAGATTTATATTTAAAAAAAAAAATCAAAATACTTAAAATAAAATTCACATTTGAGAGACCGGCTAGGGGGATGAACTCTTATTATCTGTATAATAAAATACCTTTTACATGAAGATTAAATATCTTATTCCCTTTTTTATCACCACAGGTGTATTGTCCTTCATCACATGTTTCCAAGTTTTGAATATTTAGCTCATACCATTGTCCACACTTTATAATGAACGTTTTACTTGTCGGTATAATCTCTTTTCCATCTTTAAGCCACTTGTTTGTATTGGTTTCTTCTACATCTTCGTATTTCCATTCTATTTGTTCTCCCTCTGAAAGTGTTATGTCTCTAGAAAAAAATTAAATTTTCATCCATTACAATAAATAAATGTCATTAAGAAAACGATTTTGAATTTTGGGCGATTTAGAGCTGTATTGCACATTGATTAAAATGTTTGATAGTGAACAAGGGATACGTTCTGTTAATGTCACATCAGTGTATAATATATTAATATATAAAACAAAGGATAAGGGATGTGTTTCGATAAGAAAACAGACAGCATTAATAACATAGGCAAGAATTATATGAACACTAATGAAAATAATGGTAACCACATGGTTCCGGAGATTCAGTTCGTCAGCATTTTTTGTTTCCCCTTTCTTGCCTATTGTTCTAGTTGGTTTGATGACCACTGAAAATTCTAAAGTAAATGAACTTAATCTTTTCAATATTTGGTTTGAGTTTCAGAAGAATGAAAAATTCAACCAAACAGCGTGTATACATACAGGAGTTTGTTTTCTCTGTTCGAAGGTAGGACCTTGCAAAGAGAGCGTTCCTCAGTTAGTTGGGAGAAATATTCAAAGCGTGGAGTGTTGAGGTTGAAGAGTATTCACCACACAACTCCAATATTGTTATGTTATATTGTAAAAGATCAATTACAAATTAGTTCACAAATCGTCACCAGGAAGACGTTTTAGAAGCACGTTTATATATAAGGACACTTGCCCAACGTAGGTTTCGTAAAGACTTCTTGGTATAGCACGTTTTAAGAAGGCGGTAGCCAGCCAATTCCAAGACTATTTGCACACCCCAATCCAATCGAAGGAAAATAAGTCAAGTCAGTATTATGTAGAGAAAAAAAACAGGACAACCATACGGGTAAAAAAGACAGGAAGCATCTGTTAAAAAAACTCAGGATATGTTTTTGTAAATGAACATTATGTTGATTTATTTTACGTTTAGGTGCAAATACCCCATGCATATTCAGAACAAGTTAGCAAAAAACATGAACAATGAATAATAATTTGGGTGAGTTGGTTGTCATAGTCGGGGCGTTTTTTTTTTTTTTGCAATATGAAAATCGTGGCAGCATTCTTCCAACTCGTTGATTGACATTCCAAAATATATATTTCCCAATCAACATATTATGTTACAAGACACATAACTGAAGTAAGAGAATAAAATATCTAGGAAACATCCTTAATGCTACATGTAACTTTAAAAATTGATACAAGAATGATATAATCAAATAATGGCTTAAAAGCACTTTTTGCATTCAAAATTCGCTTTAAAATTTTGAAAGTTTTTCTCTTGAATTAGCATATATTAAGTTGTTTAACACACTTATTAGACAAATAATATTTGTCAATATCAACACGTCCAACTGGATTTAGTGTTTAAATATCATAAGAAGTAACAAAACATTGTAAATGCCAATATAAAAATATATAGACAGAATATAGAAAATACTTTAACAAAAGTTTTAATATAAACTGTTTAAAAACTTAGAAATGATTATATTCTCATGATAATAACGTCTCCCAAACGAACTCCACTTTTGACAATAAGAAAATATATGGTTAAGGGCTTGAGATCTCAACCGTTTAAGAGATATTACAGATTTTGTCATATCGTGGGACAACCCCCGGGAATAAAATTTATAATACAGCTGATATCCCCATGTCATATGAAATCAGAAAAATATATAATTTAAGTGTAGGGATCTGAACCGTTTAAGGAGTAATTAGCAATTTTGTCATATTAAGGGAGGTTCCCCTGGGGATAAAACCAAAAATTCTTTTGGGCCCCCATTTCATAAGGAATAAGAAAATATACGGTTAGGGGTGGGGATATCAACCTTTTAAGAGTTATTACCGAATTTTTCATATTGAGGTGTTGGGCAACGCCAAGGAATAAAATTTATAATACTGCTGATATCATCATGACATATTCAATATAAAATATATGGTTTATTGTCGGGGATCTGAACCGTTTAGGAGGTATTGACAATTTTGGGGTTGTAAGGGGGCGGGACCAAGTCCCTGGTGCATCAATCGAAAAAGATATCCGATGGGCACAAGTACCTATCAAGGTCTACTACCAAGAAATCTGTCAAGTTGATCCGACTTATGGTCTCTAAGAAATGTATCGCGCAAGGACAGAAATAATAATAATAAGAAATGGAGCAAAAACAATATGTCTCCAAACTTCGTTTGGGTGACATAAATATAAAATAAATATAAAAAATATACATATCTCCAGAAATGGGCATTTGAGACTATTGTAATGGGCTTTATGCAAGGTAATTCCAATGGGTTAATCTCGATAGTGTATTTGTAAAATCTAAAATATTAACGAAAAAGAGATCACCAAGGTAGCGGTAGGTACACGTTTTGTTTTAATTTGTCTATTAAATCAGATTAAGAAGGACTCTTTTGACGTTTGGCAATAAAATGAGATTCATAAGAGAACAGTAAGGAAACAAATTTGTAATCAAAGAAGCACAATTGGAAATTGGCGGCGTCATATTTTTTGGCTGTTCCTCCTACAATGTATCAATGGTGACCAACTTCAAAACAGACGATGGTATTGATATTGATGGAAGCCCAATTGAACAGCCAAAGTAAATTTGTGTGTACACTTCATGCAACAAACTACATCATTTATTTATAAAATGGAACCGGTTTTATAACGAGATTACTATTTCAAATATCGTGATAATAAATTACAGGTACTTTTTTCAAGCATTAACGGCCACTTTAGCATCTAGAAAAGGGTTGTATGCGAGCCACATTTTCAAGTATAATCAATTTTAGGAAATTTCTTTGGAATTAATTTTTATTGGCCAGAATATTGTTCTCACTCCACTTGCTGGCAAGCAAAAATCAAGGTCAGAATTTTTTTCTAAGTTATCTTATCCCCACAAGAAAATAAAGTGTTCCTTGCCTTATAATTTTAGTTAAATTAAAGGCAATTTTAGCAACCCGCTCCCCTTTTAGAAAACGAAATATTCGATGCTCGAAAATGATCAAATGTATTAGTAGTGGTCGATTAAAATGCTATTTAATAGTAATTCCTAATCTTTATCTTAACTAGGCTAAATTGAGTTATTCCCCTTACACCTATGGTTTAAGTACGAAATTGTTAGAACAATTTTGCCATCTGAACTAAAAGTTTAATATTTTATTAATGTTTTTGTTGCTAAATGTTGGGCCTTAATTCACCTCTACAGCTAGATTGCTTTAGATGTATGAGATTCGTTCTTCTTGGAAGAATGAATTAAAGTTGACTGGTCGTTTACACATAAAACATTGATTACAGATACCAACCGTTTTTGATTCTTCAAGGTTTTTATAATTTAAATCTTTTTGGGTGTTTAAGAAACTATGATGTGACCACATCACATATACATGTTCTTCCGTAAAGATTGTCCAAACAAGGGGTATGTATATATTTCCTAAGTGGGTAACGGTGTTGTCAATTTCGAAAGTGGAGATTGCGTGTGATAATCATGGGTCTCTCGATAATTGTACGTATATGTATTCATTGTCTTAAAGATTTTTATTGAATATTGGAAATTCTACAAACCTGACTTTATCATCCTTTCTGTTCAATTTGGTTGACATTTTAACCGGGAAGTATTATCTTCAGATATAAACAAGGGTTTGAGGTAACGTGACAATAGGTAAAATCAAAAAGGTAAATAAAATTTTATCAAATATATATCGGAAGAAATCAATCTTAATGATAAATGAGATATTCAACGGAAAATATCGCTAATGTAATGAGACACATGAATTAAAATTAAAACAATGAAAGATGTTCCTGGTACTGTTTTGAGTCGTAGAAAACAATAAAACCGAAGATAAAAGATTGGTTATGAAAAACTGGACTTCCTTACAGGAAACTTAATTGAAAATGTATAAATAAAGTAATTTATGTCCAGGAGTGATTTAAAATTGAAAACTTTGTTAGTTTTTTGCGGTGAAATATGATCTGTCTAATCTGTTGATGTCTTGTTGATCCATCTAAGAAAGCTTTAAGTCAGGGTTAAATTCTATATCAGGATTTGTTTAAGCAAACTTTCTTTTGATCAAGAGCTATGTTCATGTTTCGTCAGTTGCATTTAATTAGTCTCTTGAAACTTTAATACTTTAGTATTACAGTCTCCTCAATGTATGTTGAAAACAAAACTCACTAAATTTATTACTTTCTCTATTAATATTAGCAATACGAGATATTGCATACTTCCAAAACAACCTTTTACAGATGTGATATGTAATTAACAATAGATTAACAGTCTACACTTGAAACTTTTTTTACAAATGCTAGTCAAAACACCAAACTGCCAATTTCAGCAAGTTTTACTATACATGAAATTTCCCAATTATTTCATTTGTCAGATAACTAGTCACAAATATAAGACTAGTGCCTAACTGTGAAGACTGAATTAAAATTTCAAAATATTCAATTACTACTGTTTTACAGAAATAAACGTTTAATGGCAACTTGACATGCCATGCTAAAGGTACACAGGGATGTTAAGTAGTGTCTGGCCAATTTCTTGAAAAATGCATATTTTAACTTTCATACATTTAAATTGTTTAAATCTTATGTCCCTTCTTTTTAATAGTTTTAATTTTCGACCAACTTCTTATGTTGACCCTGTACTTTCAATTTTGGGCTGTCAATGAAAACATAGATGGTCACGTGAAGGACACGTGACGTAAGAGTCACCTTCAAGTTCCTTTTCATAAAAATCTAGGCTAAAACCTTGTTTATATGCTAATTTCCATACT
>JAULBM010349157.1:0-12226 GCA_032357055.1 Geukensia granosissima | reverse complement strand
GTAATTATTTCTGTATTAGCCAATCGTAAGTAAGTGCGACATTTTTTTCATGCACTATCTTCTGGTTATAAAATGGCAGCGCCCAGTAAACAAAGTTTTACCCCATTGAATCCTATAGTGCCAACGAAATCATAATGGAGTCTTATTTCCTTTCTGAACTTTCAAGAATCTTCATGTTTACTTCAAATAATCACGATATGTTATTAATCATAGTCTGGGCGTCTTTGATCTTACATCTTGTGAAACATAATAACAAATAAATTTCCGGTTGTAGGTTAAAAAATACCTTAGAGAAACACTGTTTTCCGTCTTTTATTCAGATGATAAGGTTATCAAAGTCATTGTATACGAGATAATGTTTGACAAAATTAAAATTCTTTTGATTTTCTAAGTTATGCATTTACATAAATGAGAAATTACCTTAGCAAAATACATATTCCATTTCAACTTCATAATGACACAGCTTTGACAAATCATAATACCGTCTATTAGTAAAAACCTGTGATTGTGCTAATAATGATTTAAACCTGTCATTTTCACCATCCTATAAAGATTAAAGTGGAAATACAGAAGCTATTGTGCAATACTACAATTAGTATAGAGTAAATTAGGTTCGTCATTTAAGATAGAATGGTAAGATCCTTCAAATATGTAGACGTAGGGACATGACGATGAACGTAAGGACTTGATGATGAACGGATGGACATGTTGAATACCATATATGGCCTTTTCGTTAGTGGGGTATAAAAAGATGGTCAATTGCCTTAAGAATACTGAAAAAATAGTAATATTCGCGGTGTTTTCGCTATTTTCACGGTGGATACGATTCAATTGCTAAAATTTGTACCCACGAAACGTTAATTCCTTACTTGACATCAATAATTTTAAGCCCCAAACAGGTATGACAATATATTTCTGCAAAAATTGGAATCCGCGAAAACTAATACTTTCACAGTAGTCTGAAATTAATGTGTTGCTATCGGTAATTACTCAATGCATATATTTTAAGAAAGTTTGTTGATTATCCTATATCCCAAGAGGGAATGTTCATATTAAATGAAGGAAGCTGATTTAAAAGATCCGGATCATGGAAGGGTGAAATTTTTTGCACCTTGAACTCACTAAATTAGAAATTTTGATTTGTCGTTGTTATGTTACGACATCTGAAGAAAATGCCTTGTTGGTTTCGTATTAAAGATAAGCTTAAAAGCACAATTCATTCGAACCTATATTGTATAGTGTTTCTCCCTTTCAGGAAGCATCCTCAAGGTAATCAACATTCGTACACAGACTTACCTGTGAGGTTGTGTGTTGATGAACCATTAAAGTTTGAGAACAGCAATGCAGAAATATAGTTTTGTTTAGCAAGAGTTGATAATAGCAGTTTCTACAGGCGTGAGAATTTCGAGACTTTGCATTTTCATTCACGAAACTATGGAAACATTTACTTAAACCACGAATTTATCTATCTTTATTATTGCAAAATATTCAAAAAAGAGGGACATCTGCACGAGCCGTTGCAAAATAACTTTAACTATAGTCCTAGTTAAGAAACTATATTCGATATACATAGTCCCCAAAGATAAAATGAACTTAAGACAGACATGAAGGCACAAAAGAGAAGCTAGGGTCCTTAAATTATGGTGGATAAGAGATTCTACGACGTGTGTCGCGCGCGAAAAGGTGATGCTATCCTTTCGAAGCACCTAATCCTACTCCTGTTTTGTATAGAAGTTCGTGGAGTCCCAGTCTTTGTTCCTTTTGTTTTCATTTTATCTTTTAACTTGTTTCGAATTTGGCATGTTTTCTTGGACTATGCACTTTTGATCTCTCGCATGGGTATTTCCTCTGGACTTGTCTTAAACTATTGAGTCAATTGCGACAAGATATTAGTGGGATGGTCCTTACATGGTCTTTTACCTAAATTTCTTCGGTATCCCCGCCCACCAACCAGAATGGGCTCGGCGGCCAAATTTTTTTAACATAGGACCCTGTAGGAACTTACTTTAAAACCGTCTTGTCTTACACTATTTAGACAATTGCCAAACTTTGGTTGAATGGTCTTTCTTTGGCACAAATGCGTCCGGCATCCCCGAGAGCAAATTAAGATGGCAGATGGAGACTAATTTAGTTTAACATAGGACTCTATGGAAAATTCACTCAGAAGTCTTCTAGCTAGAAATTATTTAGCCAACTGCAAGTTTCGGTGAAATGGTCCTTTAATGATACTCTAACAAAATTGTCGGGTATCCCCGATACTTACCAAGATGGCCGCTGCTGACAAACTTTTTTCAACATGGTACCCTATGGTAATTCACCTTAACATCCTCTCGTCTAAAACTTCTGAGCTATGTCCAGTAAACGATGTTGTGACAAAATCGACTACATTGTCTACAATAACGGATAAAATTCTCTTTCCTGCACTATGTTTTTTTTCATCTTACAACATTAGTCGACGACATTGTTATATTGTTATCAAATTTGCCTTCATCGTTGACATAGACAACATCTTGTACATCACCCTCCTTTTGGTTTACATTTTTAACATAGACGACATCGCGATGTCAACACCATCGAAACAACATTGTCTACATCTTACAACTTGTTGTCTACATCGTTGACATCGATGATATCGCGGTGATGACACTATTGTGTCAACTTCGTATACATTGTTAGTCTTGTTGACTACATCGCTGACATAGAAGACATTGCGATGTCAACAACATCGTTATAAAACCTCTACATCGCTAAACTAACAGTCTACATCGTTGAAATGGACGACATCGCGATTTCGACAACATCATGACGACGTTGTCTTTATTTTTCAACTTGTTGTCTACATCGCTGACATCGACGACATTGCGATGTCGACTACAGCGTAACGATATTGTCTTTATCGCCTTACCCTTTGTCTACATTGATGGCATCGACGACATTGCGATGTCAACAACATCGTTAAGATATTGTCTACATCGCCAAACTAACTATCTACATTGTTGATATTGACGACATCGCGATGTTAACATCGTGACAACATCGTCTACATCGATGACATCTATATAACAATTATGTCATCGTATTTAGTTACTACACCAAATAATGCGTTATATAATGTTTAAATGTATACAATACCGCACTTAACTTGATTAATAGGAAATTCATGAGACAAGCACCTAAAGAAATGAAATGAACAGTAAGTCAGCTAAACAGGCAGATGCAACATCAGTTTCACGGATGCGTAATGACTCAATATACTGAGTGCGTTACTTATTGAAAATTTTGTATATTTCAAAAACCATAACATAGAAATGCAATATATCAGTTTGTTCCATATGCAATTATTTTGTCAATTATTACTTTTATACCGTGCACGTATAATATCAGAAAACCGAAAGCAGTCATTATCATTTATTATTTATTAGTTGAATTGTCTGTTTTGAACTAGTAGACAGCAACTGTGAGTACTATTTTGAGGGTGATATCTTTGTTGTATCATAATATTTTATTGCATTTGTTGTTGGTTTCCGGAATCGACCACAAGCATGTTTTTATTGCTGTTTTGCAACACCACTGTCCCGGATTAGGGAGAGGTCTAAGCGTTTACGAATTAAACCCCAACAAATGCTTAATGGCCTGTCCCAACCCAGGAACCTGTAGTCCAGTGGTTGTCGTTGTTAAAAAACCATTAATTTATTTTTGTTCACTATTTTTTCGATAGGTTAGGTCGATTGTCATGTTTTATGAATAAATTCACAATTTGTATTTTGGGACCTTTTACAGCTTCCGTTATGGTATGGACTCCGGTTTATTAACGAAGGCATAACTGGGACCTGTAGAAGTCATTTAGTGGATGGCTGCCTCATGCACAATCATGTCACACATCCTATTTTTATACTTAATACAAATCAATGGCTATCATTTTGAAAACATACTTTCAATAATTGATTGATTTTTAAGAGTAAAACTATCAAACGGAGAACTTTTTAAACAGTATTTTCGGTAAATATTCAAACCTATAGCCGGTTTGAAAACTTTGTGGCAGATGTTCTCAAACATACAGGATCTACTTTTCCTTCAGGACTGCTTAAGGTTACTTCTGGGCAGTTTTTTTTGCATTTAGTTTTATATGTATTTTATGAGACATCTACTGATCACAGTGGGTTATCATAAAGGCCAAAAAGAAATCAAATGTAACAGCAGTGTGGATTCTTTTTGACTGCGTTGTGATATTTCCGTTCAACCTTGATATCAGAATATACTAAACGACTAAACAGAAGAAACAGACAAAATAAATGACTCTCAATGCATTCAACTGCGAAATTCTAAATCACGTACATGTAGATGATTGGGAATATTTAGTCGGAGTGTTATTAAATCAATGTTCTATGAAAAAAAAAATCATCAATAAATCGAATTGTAAAATTTAATAACTAAACTGGCTAATTTCACAGAACATTATCAATTTATAAGAGAAATAGGGAAACGGAATTAAAAACGTAATTTGTAGCAATTAGTTCACTATATATCCAATATAGACTTCATGTACTTTGCATGTCATACTGAGTTTAAAAACATTAACACAGCAATAATTAAAAATCTAAACATTAAATAAGTAATAATAGCAAAATTAAAGCCTGGGTGGCAGTTTTCATCAAAGAAATGGGTTTTGTCTGGAAAATCATATAGTTTGTTGTAATTTTATGATGCCCAGGAGTAATACAATCAAAATTATGATCCGGCCGACATTGCTCATGGTTGTAGTGGCACCGCTCTAAAAAACAAATCTCTAGTCCAGTTGAAAATATCCATACGAGAGTCAAAAGTGCATGACAAATAAAAAACAAACTAAAAGATAAAACGTAAACAAAACGAACAAAAGCCACGAACTCCTTTTCAAAACGGGACTGGTATCAGGTGCTTCGGAAGGGTTTGCATCCCCTTCATTAATGAATAGTTTTTAATTGTAGATGATTGTAAAGGAATCAAAGGTATTGATTGTTATAATCAATCGAAATGGGATACTAGGAACTCGTTTCCGGAATCCCTAATTAAGATTTTGTAAGAGTTGTTTCCCTTCCCTTTGTAGTTCAATGAAAGTCAGAGCAATGATGAGAAGCAGATTTATGCTTGTAACCTTAATAAGATGTTTGCTTTCTCCACCAACCGCGAGTAGTTCAGGTATTTGCACTCGCTACTGCTCCTCATTAAACTCAAAATAACTACTTACTCTATTAATTTACAGAAATTGTAGACTGTTTTACCGTTGCTTTCTATAACAATTTTTTATCTAAAAGGGAGCTGTGAATGAGGCTGGATGATGGAATTTGATTCTTATAGAAAATACGTACGGGTATCCAGAAAAGGGGTTTTAAGAGACAAATTAGAATCAATAATTTATTAACACCAGTGCCAAAAGCAGGTTTCAATGTTCTGACAGAAGGTTGCGTCTTTGATTTCTTTGAGTTGATTTTTTATTTTTGTTTCGTAGGACCATTTATATGGTTTTTATTTATTTCTGTCCTGTACGATTTCCCCATTTGTACAGTAAAGTGGCAACAACTGTATCTTATATCTCTGGCATGTCACTTTTGTTTCGACCTCTTTCACGGGATCACACTCCTCATTGTCGGCGTCTGGAGTCCGCATCGTCGTCGATGTCACACTTTTTAAACCACCACTACTCTAAGACTGCTGAACAGGTTTTAACCAAATTTTTGCAGATTCTTTATTATGGCGTGCGGTGTTGCATCTCTCTTTTATTTGTCCATGAAGTCAAAATAAAAAATTTGGCTTCCTTTTTGACTTGTGACTCTTAGTAAAAAGAGGGTACTTGTTCTATTCTACTACTCCTCCATAAAAACTCAAACAATATTTAACAAACTTACACAGATTCTTTATCAATTAATATAATATTAAGCTCCAATTGCATTTTTCCGTGATTTTTCACTATTTTTTATTTGCAATATGCTTAGGGGGGATTTCTTGTTCGCTGTGAATCATTTAAACAATTTAGCTAAACTTTTACTGAATCCTTATCGTTAGAGATTCCATTGCACCTCCTATTTGGTTTTCCAGGAAATTCTAAAAATTACTTTTCTTCTGCAATTTCACTTGTAATAAGCTTCAAAGTGGTGTATATTTCTTATCTTCTTTGTCTCCTTATAGACTCAACAGAAATAAACAAAACTTTGATAGTTTTTCGATAGATAGTACTAGTATTAGGGAGCTCTCATACCGAAAGCCATACTGAATAAAGGCTATCGCAAGTCTACTTCCTGATTACATGTCTATTTCCTGTTTACAGACTATCTCAGTACCCTATTTTTTAATCTTTAAGCGAAATGATTTTCTCGAAACACTTTCCTCGGTAATGCGGGGTATACTTACTGAGAGTTAGCTCATATTACATGACTATTTCAAAAATTCAAAGTTTTAATGTAATTTTGACTTTCAATATACTAATAATATCTATTTTTATTCTCCTCTTTAACCTGTCAACAGTCATTTCAAACTTTTACCACTTTTTAATCGATATATTCTTATTTTTTGACACGAAGAACACTCTTAATTTCTGTTTTGTGCAAGGATGTACTATCACCCTTTTAACCTGTCTCCTTCAATGTATGTCTTCCTAAGCAAATAGAGGCAGGCAACCTGTAGATGTTTGTAATTTATACGATTTGGAAAGCTTATACAACATTCCTTTTTCAGACTTATTTACTACGAGGGATCTATAAAACATTAATTTTGGAAGTATTGTTAGAACTGCAGTTTGAATAAGACAAAGAATATTTCCCCATCGTTCTAAGAAAACAAAAGCTTTCGTGGTATTGATTTAACAAATGCAATATGAGCCGTTGTATTTAATACTTATTTCTGTATGTACACTCAAATTGCTATTTTACAATAAATAACATGTATTGCTTGATCATTGCGATTTATTTGTCTTAATATTAATTCTGTATTTGTACTCAAAATTATTTCCGTGTTTGTTGGATTTTTGACTTTATTATTCAGAAACAATATACTTAACCTGAGTTATCTGTGCGATTTTATTAAGTTATCTGTGAGAAATGTACTCAGTTAAAATGGCTTCATATATTTTGCAATATTTTATCATAAAGCCATGTTTTTATGCAAACTTTAATTTTTTACCACATATTTGACTTGATTTTTACATAAGCCATATCCAAACGTAGATTTAATAATCCGTCCACGTTTTCTAGGAATAGACTCTATGAAAACTTCAGGAATAAGCAGGAAGTATTTATTTAACTTACCGCATTGTAATAAGAGGACCAGGAACTGCTGATCCTTTCTAAGTTTACACTTTTAAATACTTCGTTTCGCTTAAATAATATCTTTGCTGTCGCCTTATTTCTTTTAGTTTTTGTATTGTTTTGTATTTGTATGAACTTTGAAATAATTTACATTAGACTCAATTTTAATCTGTTATCCTACGGGGTATGACAAGATTTTTGGTGAATACAAAAATCATTAAATTACCAAAATGTACACAATTGTTTTGGCCTACCTAGATAGAAACATTCTAAGAAACATTAAGAATGTGAATTACTTTGTAGAGGTTTTTTAACCTTACCAAACTCTTATCTCATCATCTAATTTAAAATTACACGAAGAATTAATTTGTCAGATCAGAAAGCGAAAAAACGTGAAAATGAAAAGATATGTGGTAAATGTCAGAGAAACTGCACTCCTACCACGAGAAAAAAAAGAGGAATCTGCAAATCTAGAAGTCTCCACAACTTTTTCAACAAGGTTGGAATACCACTCCTTGTGAAAATCTCTCAAACGCCTAAAATAAAAAATCATGTATTCGTAAAATAATACTGCTCTTACCTGAATGTTATTTAAAACTTACATTTAACAGATCAATAAACACAAAGACAAATATATGCTCACTATTCCTGACTTGGGACATTCACATGAGACACGTATTGGGGTTAAACTAATTAAACGGGATACCAACCCTTCCACCAAAATTCTAAAAATTACTTTTTCTGCAATTTCAATAGAAATCCTTCAACAAAAACCGAATGACCAAACAAAATTGGGAAGTCGACAAACACGGCAACCTCGAGATATCAAAACAGACGAGCATGGCACTATAGTTTACAAATAAAACCAAAAAAGAACTATGAACAATGAGGACCCCACAAGATACCCGGTCACTAACTCAGGTGTCCCGGAAGGGTTAAGGCGTTTTTGCTTCTTTAAAGACATCCACCACATTGTACAGTTTGCAATACGGTATTGGTCATTTCATCGTAATGGGGAAGTTTTCTTGAGATCACAACCTCCAGATAGAGAAAGCGAATAGCCTGTTTTTGGTTTAATCCGAAACATCACATGAAAAGATCGGTCTTAATCTGTGAAACGGATATTCCATAACATGTGTGGTGTCGACTGTAAAATTTCTGTAGTGATGACTTTGACCGAGAAGCAACATATCCATGTCTGAAAAGTTTCTGTGTAAATAACTTGAACGACGCATCTAGAAAATCGCTTTGTATTGGACGCATGCTCTTGAAAAAAACATATGAACTGGGAGATATATTTGTCATAGGCCGGGGCAGATTGAATGTCAGTTAGCAGACAGTTACATTACTGACATAGAACTACATAATTTCTTTGCTGATCATTTTATAGTCTCTATTATGTATTGGTTACCTATATTATATAAGAAACCCTTCAAATGCTGTTTTATCGCAGCGTCCAGTAAGTGTAATACAAATAAAATTTGAGTCCTTTTGACTAGTGCTCTTACTTGTAATAAAATACTGTATTTAGAATAAGAAATCATGGATTTAATTATTTTGGTGTGTGAATTTGCATAAAACTACGCGCCTTTAATCAACCACTTCAACCGTTTACACTTACATTTTCCACCCTTTACACTTCACTTCCACATAACTGTATTTTAACAGAAATTTTCATATCTCTTTGAGTGGACATCTGATAAAAAGATCAAAAATACACTTGCTGTAACAATGATCGAGCTTCTCCGATGGAAAGGGTTACTACAAAAAACTTGACCGTTTTGCCCGTGTATACAGTGATGTGTTAGATTTTAATTAAGGTATTCTTTGTATCACTAGCAAATATTGAGGATTTCCTTACTATAAATCAGTTTAAACTTTTACACTTATTATTGAGTCTTCCCGGGAAGACATGTGTCGCTTGCTTTATAATCGCCTAGAAATGCAAATCGAATGATTTAGAAGGAAAGCGGATTAGAAATTACTATCTCCTTTCTTTTCAGCGTACTGGACATAATGGAAGACAAATTGAAGTAAGAATTTAAAGTATTGAATTCCCGGAAAAATCAAAAAGAAGGTACATTACTTCATCTATCGATAAAGTTTTTTTTTAAATTTCTATTAAGTGGTTTAAGAGGAGTAGCAGATAAGAAATGGTTCCTACCTTTTTCTCATTGTATTTTACAAGTCAAAAGTGCAACCAAATTTCAAATATTGATTTTCTGGAAAATTAAGACAGGAAGTGTAATACTACCTATATTGATAAGGAAGCAGATAAAATTTTGTTCATTTTTGTTGAATGGTTAAGGAGGAGTAGCGGATTAAAAATTGTTGCACTCCCCCTTTTTCGGCATACTGCAAATCAAAATTGCACAAAAATACTGCATTGAATTCCATGGAAAATAAAAAAGGAGGTGCAGTACTAAATTTATTGATAAAGAACCTGTAAAAAATTGTTTAAATTTTAAGGAGGGGTATCAGATTAGAAATGGCACCCGCTTTTTTCTCACTGTATTTTACAAGTCAAAAGTGCAGCCAAATTTCAAATATCCATTTTCTGGAAAATAAAATAGGGGTGCAATATTACCTATATTGATTATGATTCAGTTAAAATTTTGTTCATTTGCGTTGAGTGGTTAAGAAATAGTATTGTTGTCCCTCCCCTTTTAAGCATACTGCAAGTTAAATTTGCACAAAGAATTAACTGCATTAAATTCCTGGAAAAATTTTAAAAAGTGTGCCATTCTACATTTATTGATAAAGAACCTGTGACAGTTTGTTTAATTTCTATGGCATGTTTGAGAAGGAGTAGCATATTATAATCAGTACCCCTTTTTCACTTCATTTTATAGGTCAAAGTTGCAGCAAACTTTTTAATATTGATTTTAGGGGAAAGTATAAAGAGAATCTGTGAAAGTTTGGTTAAAATCCTTTAAGTGGATTAGAATGTGTGACGACGACGCGGATGCAAGACGTCAGAGTGATCCATATGTCTCCCTGCCAGAAGCAGGCAACATAAAAATGCTATCATAAATATAAATATATAATTTAAAGTTTGGTTGCACCTGCAGCAAAAATGATAAAAAACGGAATATCACACCCAAGCTTTAATGAAAATGTGGTACTTAAATCACCTATTCGGACTTGGCAGCTTCTTGAACAAACTTAAAATAAAGGCTATCTTTATAACAATATTTTCAGGTTTTTAAATATAGTTTTCTTTGGTATCAACATTCACTCTCTGCTCAATAATTTCAATCAAAACTAATTTTAGTCATTATTTCGTAAATTTGTTTCCGACATGCTGTCGATACTTTTTAATGTTGACACTTGTACAATGCCTTGTTTTCTTTGGCTATGAATGATCTTTTTACACATAATCCAGCCCGACTTGTTTAGATTGATGTCTTAGCTTAATTGATAATAAAGGAATATCACCAAAACTTTTTATAGAAATGTGGTAAATAAGCTCGTTAATAAAAACACATCCCATTGGGACTTGTCGGTTACTTTAATAAATTTATACATGAAGAATATCTTTGTAACACTTTTTATGATATTTAAATGATGTTTTCTTTTGGAATCAGAATTGAGCCTCTACTCAATAATTTATATCAAAACCGATTTTGGTTATTATTTTATTTAATTTTTATCCTACATATTGTCGATACTTTTTCTTATTTTGGTACTTCCACAGGTTTTCTTTCGCCATTTATTATATTTTAAGCTAAATAAGGTAAGACGTGTTTTGGATGATCTCTTAGCCTTAGAGAACTAGTCTCGGTATCAACTGTGTTTGAATTTTGAACTAGCTGTTGCAAACTGCGAGTACTTTTTCGAGGTCGAAACATCTTGTTGTCTCTTGTTTTATTTGTTATTGTCTACGTTATATGTAACGGTTTCGAAAGTTTTATCTTATCCAATTGGTTTTTAAAGTTTGTTTTTATGTCAGACCACTTTCCTGGGTTAAGAGGGGTTGAGTCTCACAGACCTGTTTAATCCCGCCACATATTTTCTGTGCATGTCCCAAGCCAGGAACCACAAGTCAAGTGGATGTCGTTGCGTTTATTTTTAAAGGTTACTTGTTTTACATTGTATACTTATCTGGCCGATAATCGTTACATTTGAATCAATTTCTATTTTGTGGACTTTTACGGAATGCCATAGGGTGTGGTTATGTCAATTATTGAAGGCATTAGGACCACCTTCAGACGTTTGCAGTTTACACGTTTTATATGACTGTCTCATGGACAATCATTCCACATCTTTTTCTGTAATGAAATTCAGATGTTATTAAATGACATTGAACTGATGAGTTCATCTTTCAAATTGTAGATTTTCCTTTTTGTTTGCAATATTCCTGCTACTCCTATCTATTCAGGTTGCTTGACTTATTTAATTGCCTTCACTCTCGTACCAGTTCTGTATGAAAGGATTGTCCGTAGTGAATTACAGGTGACATGCAAATTATACGTCCAGGTTGCAATGGTCCCGCCTCCGGTTTTATGAATTGCTAAACTTATTGTCATTATTGTATCTTTACAAATATAAGTCTGAAAAAAGAAAAGAAAATCGATAGACAAAGCACCCCCCAAGAACAAGGAGAAAAACGACTAAGACTATACATAAATAACTCAAAATGAACATGTATTTATCAGCCAAATGGGGGTAAACTCGTGGAGTGTAGAAGGGTCCTGCCAATCAATAGTTATCCCGTGGTATGAGGGATCGTATAAAGACAAGGAAACAGAATAGCAACATCTACATGTATGCAGCGAAGGCAAAATTAGAAATCATGCTTGAGTCATTTCATTTTTGATTAACGTGACCCCAGTTAAGTGTTTAAGGTAGTCATACTAGTCAAAAAAGGAAACGTTACACTGATTTCATGTTGAATAATTTATCAGATAACACACTTATTTGATCAGAATTATTAAATATTACTA
>JAULBM010349147.1:0-12227 GCA_032357055.1 Geukensia granosissima | reverse complement strand
ATTATTGTGTCCAACAACATACTGTGTCCACACTTACCCAAAGTGTCTTTTGTTCACCTTTCACATTTCAATGTGCTACGGTCGTATCATGCTGCGCTTGCGAAGCACCTCTGTTTTTCTGTTGTTGTAGTATTGAAATGTATTCTAGTCACAAGAAGATTGTTTGAAATTTGTCATTTCTAAAAGTGAAAAAATCATGAGAAAATATATGGTGAAGGAATGGATTACACCTTCTGGTGACTCTCATGGTGAAGGAATGGATTACACCTTCTGGTGACTGTCATGGTGAAGGAATGGATTACACCTGCTGGTGACTCTCATGGTGAAGGAATGGATTACACCTGCTGGTGACTCTCATGGTGAAGGAGTGGATTACACCTGCTGGTGACTCTCATGGTGAAGGAATGGATTACACCTTCTGGTGACTGCCACTTGGTGACTTCTTTGCACTGTAAGGTATTTGTTTTGTGACCTCGGTTGTGTGGGAAAATCATGCACTAAGAAAAATTCTCAAATATGCTCCAACTCATAGATTTTCCCCAGAAAATCTGATGTCACAAAGCAAAAAGACCTGATATTGCAGTAGCAATACCAAATGGGAGTCATCTGTGGGCCTAATTCACTATATAGAATAAATTCGAAAGTGTGTTTAAGATCAAAACCAGTACAGATTAATGAGGAAATTGTATTTAAGGAAAGATAATGCATAATAGTACAGAAAAACATAAATCAAACAAATACTTTATTATTCATTTGAAATATTTTTGTTGCATGCTTTAAATTCTACAAGATTAGTAACTAATGGTAGTAATATTTGTAGTGTTCCAATATTGGCTGTTCATGGTCTGTGAAAATTTGAACCTTCTTAATGTTAATTTTTGCCTTCTTACTTACAGAAATTAGTACTGTTTACAGTTTGCAATTTGTAGAACCTACAAGAATATACACAAATGTGTTTTCCAGTTGAATTGCAATTCACATTTAGTAACCCTTGACATTCATTCGGTCTTTTCGCATCTCTGGATTTCTAAGAGTTGTCTCCCATATGGGAAGTTTATTGATATAGTTATAAAGGTGAAATTTAGGTTTTAAGATTTTTAAAATTTATCTGGCTAAGAATTTAATGCAAAAACTAATCTTTTTTTATTTTATCAATGCGCCTGCAACAAATTTTTTACCTCTGTAAATATTGTGGATTTTGTAAAAAATAGCAGTAATTAAGGTTTTCTCACATTACAGCTATATTGAGACACAGTCCCGCATGGGAGATACTCTTACAAATTCAAACAATTTACAATGCATCCTAAGTTACAATAAGGGGGAATTATTGATGCAAGAAAAGATAATTTCATAATTCCACCTTATTTTTTTTACCAAGAGCCATTTGATTTTTAACAAATAACTAATGAATTTCTGTTTAAAAATTTTTTTATAACTAATCTGTAAACTCTTCATGAAAGACATTAATTATAAATTTTACTATGATAATTTTACTGTTGTTGTGTTTCTATCTACAATGACGGGTTTGTATAGTACAAGTTTTATGTTAAATTATGTATTGTTTGTAAAGTTAAATTTGTAATAAAATTCCCATTGTAAATAAAAATGAATTGCATCTTCATTTTTATCTGCAAACAACTAGTTGAATATCTTATTGGTTTGATTGGAAGTATTGGTGAATTACAGCTAAACTAATTTCCTTATTAAATATTTGGTCACTGGTTTAACAAATGTAAGATAAGGTCATTGACCATATTGGCCAGGTTAACATCACAAGTTCTATGAAATTTTGTGCATTGAAAATTCTGCAACTGAAAAGCATTTGATGGCTTGATTGGCCTTGAAAAATATTTTAATACAATTTCAAGGGCAATAAAAATCTGCTTGGTTATCGTTTGTATCATGTTTGCTGTTACCATCACTTTTCCTTCTTCATTCACATTACATTCTTCTATGAAACCATTCTACACATTCTGAACTAAATTTTGTGAAATGATTCTAATTGGTAAAATTGTCATTAAACTAAGAACCATAGATTGAGTTTAAACAGAACAGATTTTTGTTGAAAGACCTTTGACAATAATATTTTCCTGGCTAGGACAAGTTTAGGATAAATGACACCAGTTCGACAGTATAAAATCTTCAGCATTTATCAGGCCTTAACATCAGTTCCACAGTATAAAATCTTCAGCATTTACCAGGCCTTAACATCAGTTCCACAGTATAAAATCTCTAGCATTTACCAGGTTTTAAAGGAAAGTCAAGTGACAGCAATTTTTTTTGCTAAGTGTACATGAAAGTTGACTTTGACTTGTGAAACTATTGGTATTGTGTGTTTTGTGATATTTTAGTGTTAATGTACACAAATATTCTGAATTGACAGCTAAGGCATGCGCAATAGTCTTTTTTATGCGAGATCTTGGATTTACATTCAAGAAAGCTGAATACTGAAAAATGTTAAAATTCAATGCACACAAAATAATTTCTGAAAATCAGGGAATAGAAAAATATAGACAAATATCATATGTATATGCCTTTCCCAATAGCAAAGAAAGGAATGTGTGACGAATGTTTAAATAACAATCATTTAGAAAGACCCAAGTGATAGACACTGAAGGCATATAAAACACCAACTCGTTTAGAAACGCATATGGAATACACACTGATGGTAAATGGGAAAATATCATAAGACACCAAATGCATTAAGGCAAACCAAGCCAAACACACAGAAATAACATGGGGAATATCAATATTACACTATCACATTCAGACTGACCCATCTTAAACACACTGAAAGTATATCTGATAAATATCATAAGACACCAACACATTAAGACATGCCTTTTGGGATACATACTGTAGGTATACTTACTGTCTTTATACCTTACTCCTAGAATGTTTTTTTTTTAATTTCAAACCTTTATCTTAGGAATATTTTAATAGTTTTTGTCAAGAAGTAGAACCAAGTGAGTCTTCCAATAAAATAAAAAAAAATAAAAGTACTACCATCACCAGATACTTTTCAGGCACATAAAAACTGTTTCCCATTGCAACTTTTTTGTCTTTTTAAATACTAAATTTTTAAAATTGAATGGTATCAATCTACAACTTATATAAATTGTTGCATTTAGATAAGAAAGAAATTTGCAATTGTGTTTTAAGTTGTAGGTTAATCTATGGATATTCTACAGGACTTTTTGTACATTGTAAATCACATAGAAACTTTTTTCTTGCTCCAGGTTTATTTACCGTTGTAAAGCATATAAAACAAAAGTAGTTTCTGTTAAGACTACCAAGATACATCTTTTTGAAAAATATTATTGAGATTAAAAAATTATAACACCTTTTACTTAAAAAAAAAGCATTCCATGAAGTCAGGTTAACAGACAGTAGGTTAAATGTCACAAGATATCGACAGATATAGACTGGTTTGCGGGATATACAATGAAGTTAAATAATATAATAAAACATTCCTTTATTAACCTTTGTTCCTTAGGATTATGTTCTTCTGATCTGATTCTACACTGGACTAAATATGACACATCATGGTCTATGATTTATCCATGTGATTTTAAACGCGTGTTACTATTAAACCAGGAGCTCAGGTCCTTCCTCAGCTCGCCTTTGTATTAATAAGGTTTTAGTTAGCCTATCTTTTGCTTTCCGTATGGTGGTTTTTGCCCTACGTTTCTGTTCTGTTGGTCATGGTCTCCTAAGTTCTATCTGCTTTCTTATTGAAGACGAAACATAAATATTGGTTTGACAGCTTGTCACATTTTCTCAAGGATATACAAATGAAATGTTATGCTGAAGTCAAGGAAAATAGTGGCCAGGTAAACACGGTTTTTAAAAGAGTTATACGTACGTCAAATGTAAAGAATTTGGTGGCTAGATTTATACTGATTTACCTTGAAAATAATTTAATTTTCTGAGTTAAAAACGTCAACTTGGTTTTAGGAAAGCGTCTAAGCCGTGCCATGTGAACTATTACAATCGTTGTGCATCTGTGTGCGCTTAATCTGCTCTCTGTTATAAGCAAGTTGTAACCACACTTTTGTGTAATGTTATACCTTTTAACAAACATTTTTGTTTTCATGACATTTATATCATAGTGGGCCATTTGAACTGTCAAATTCTGCCGTTTGTTCCTGCAAAATGATCAAATAATCGTAAATACAACTATCATGTAAGCTGTTGTTATCAAATCAAGACCACTCTGACGATACATGTACACACAGACACATGTTATAGATGTTGAAATAGCCATACAATTTTACCCATATAAAAGTTAGTGGGATGATCTGAAGTCGTACCTAAAATATACTACCATTGACAGTCATGATGTTTTACCATTTAAACCACTTTACCTTATATACTCACATTAAATAAGTAGATTTTGTCGATGTACATGTCAGTCTGCCATATGTCATGTACTCTTTGCCTCATTTTCTTGGTCCAGCCACTGTAGTCAAACGTGATCCTGCTAGGAGTGTAGCCATGTTCTTATATTGGGCCTTGACAGACCTATTGTTCGGACATTTTGGCTTGAAAATTTTCACTTTCATTTTGTTATACAATTTCATATTTTACATTTAATTTTGTTGTACAATTTCATATTTTACACGTTTAGTTTGTTACTACCTTTTTGAAGTACATGGCTGTCATTTAGTCTAGTATTTTTACTATTGATTGTCAGTTACTTATTTTTATTTGGTCATATTTGTAACAAAGTCAGTGTTCTGGCGAGTCATTGCACCTCACTTGATTTGCACCTCATCTTTTCATTTTCTTCAAGACATGTAAATTATAAATTGTTATGAATCTTTTACATTTATTGTGTGATTCTGTTATTATGACAGGGTTGTATAGTACATTTATGTAAAATTATGTGTTGTTTGTAACATGTAATTTGTACTACAATTCCCAGGGTAAATATATTATCATATGTCTTTAACAAGGTTTTGTAGGTTTTATCATCGTATTTTAGTGTGTAAATTGTATATTTCTGCACAACGATCGTTTAGAACACCTGACAACTTAATGGGCATTGACAACTATTGCCTTTGAATGCGTTTCTAAAAACTTGATGAGTAAGCATTCCTGTCTTGTGGGCGATGTCAATTGATCTTGACCTTAATTTTTATGCTTTATTGATGTAACTTTGCAACATGTCTGTGAAAACACAACGGTTTGTACGTTAAAACAGTGTTCATATATATAATTTAATATTCCAGAAAATACATAATTTAATATCCCAGAAAATCAAATGAAACAAGTAAGTATAGATAAATAGATAAAGGAGACTTGGTATGATTGTCTCTGAGACAGCCGTACAAAATGTACATACAAACATCAACAGGATGACATCTATAATTCTACAATTATTCTTTCTCTTAGATCATCATAGACTTGTATACGTTGATCTAAAAAATAAATTATTCTATTATGACAACAAATTTTAGGATAGTAAACATGAATGCCACAAGACACCAACTCCTTATTGAGACAAGTACATTTGATAGTGATATAGGGGAGAGCTTTAAACAATATCAACTTATTTGAACAGGCCAATGTGATACTAGTTGAAGGTGTTTAGGATGTGAGTCAGTTACACACCAAAACATTAAAAGGAAGACCAATTTCAATTAGGCAACAAAGCATTACTGTGCTGAAGTTGTAAGCTTTCATTTTTTTTCGGGTACTAAATGTATTTTAGAAGGCTACAGTTAAGATCTTTCTAACATTGTTAATTGTACATTTTCCTCATTGGTATGTTCATATTTGGCTTATCGGATTTCATTGTCATGAATTGTATATTTTATAAGGTTCATTAATGTACCAAAAATAATACAGTTAGACTCACTGATCTTCCCATTTTTGGCTCCTAGCTTGGTTTCTGATGAAGGTAAATTCAGAAAATAATTAATAATTAATTAAGAATAATTACACGCAATTATATGTGACTTTAGATTTTTTAGTATGTAAGATTTTAATTGTTTCTTCCTGGCATATATTGTTAAATGCTGTTATATGAAGTACGCACTATCATACTCCATCAAGAAGCTGCTGTTTTCAATGCCTACAATAATACCACTCCATTTTAAATATCCATACAAGTGGAAAGTGCATGTGGCAGGGAAATGATAGTTCATATATCAACCTGTTGTTTAATCTAGACATTGTTGCATCCAAAATATCACCTTCGTTCGTGGCTTAAGGTGAAAACAAAACAAAAACCTCAGTTAAAACACAAAACAAGAAACCATTGTCAGTTGCACAGACCGATACATGAAAAACACTTTTATTTGTTAAATGAATAATAATTTATTGGTTTAATGCGTTCAGAAACCCTAGAACAAACACCACCAAATCGGACTCATTGTGCCAAATCGTCGTAACAAGATGCTTAGATCACGCTCCCATCAGAATAGGCCCATTTTATCACAAATTTTTGAGCAATATAAAACCGTTTTCAATCGTCAAAATCTAGGTTCTTAAGTAATATTCTTATTTTTCATAAAAACATTAACCAAAAGGACTGGCAATTAAAACAAATATTAAAAACTTACAGTTCCAATGGCATTTCACAACTTATGATGAGAGTCTCACTGCTACATTACTTGACATCTTTATCACGATGTTTGACGATAGAATAATATTAAATTGTTTGATGTTAGTATTTAATTACTTAATTTATCCAAATGAATTAACAACAGGAAAACATACTCAGCTTGCATTCAGTATTTTCGAGCATTTTCTGCGGAGATAACTCTTTTTACCCCGTATTTATTTTTGATCTGAATTATACTTGTTGATGTATTTATGAAGAGAGAGTGGACTTTTTTCTTTGTGCATTTCAATGTAGTTATTATATCTTGCCGTTTCCTTCTTGTCGCGATAAAAAGCAGAGTTTGGGAACTAATTAAACTTGTTGAAACCGCCCACGCATATTGGCCCCTTCCAAGTCAGAGGTGGTGGCTGTTGGTTTATCATATTCCTGTTGTTATTAACGTACTTATCAACATTTCCATATCCTTTGTGTCATTCTATATTTTGTACTTGTACATTACAAGAGAGGCATTATTCCACCCTTGTTGTAGTGCAGAGATTTATAGGAGTGGTATTTAACCCTTGTGTGCCAGAGATTTAAAGGAGTGGTATTCCACTCTTGTTGAATTGCCAAAGATTTATAGGAGTGATATTTCACACTTGTTGAAGTGCCAGAGATTTATAGGTGAAGTGTTCCACACTTGTTGAAGTGCCAGATATTTATAGGAGTGAAATGACTATCCCGTTGAAGCCTGTGGAGATATAAAGGAGTGGTATTCCACCTTTGTTGAAGTGCCAAAGATTTATAGGAGTGGTACTTCTCTCTTGTTGGCATATAGGAGTGGTACCTCTCTAATGGGAGGACCCTTGGTGTTTCTCTCTTGTTGGTGTGTTCGTGGAGATTTATAGGAGTGATATTCCTCTCTTGTTTAAGGCCTGCGAAGATTAATAGCAATGGTGTTTTCATTTGTTGAAAGGCCTGATGAGATTTATTGGAGTGGCATTCCTCTCTTGTTGAAGGGCCTTATAGGGGTGGTTTTATATCCTTGTTAATAGATTTTTGGAGATGCATAGGAAAGCTTGGCATTCCATCCTCGTAGAAAGGTATTTGGAGATATCTAGTTTTTAATTAAGATATCGTGTTCTCCTTGATAATTACCCCATATTTGTTTTTCTATATATTCTATTTCTTTGTTTGATTAGGGTTTAACGCCACTTTCAACAATATTTCAGTCATATTGCGGCGGTCAGTTTTACTGGTGGGGGAAGCCGGAGTACCCGGAGAGAACCACCGACCTTGGGCAGGTAACTGATAAACCTTATCACGTGCGATGCGAGTTAAACGAAACCCTTTTTTGTATGGAACAAACCCAGGCGCGAACTCACGCCGAATAGGTGATAGGATACAGTGATCTGTACAGGTAAGTTTAAATCAAATACCTAGACCACTCGGCCCCCAAGGCCCCAAGATCAAATGTGACATGCAAAATATTCTACTTATTTTATCATAAAAAGACGGAAAATTCCACTTAATTATTCATAAAAATCTATTTTGTCCAGAATTAAAATTTTATTTATTTTAATTTTTGATTTCGTGTCAACTTGTTATTTGTAGCAATGTTTAGGACTTCCAGAACAGCATGGCGTTGGACGTCGAGTAGTTAATACTACAGTATGCTGTGAAAACGGAAACGGATGTAACAGTTTGTAGCTTGTTATCTACATTATCTAAACAGTCATATAATGCATATAATGATCAACGTGCTCGTTGTTGGGTGTGGACGATTGTAATTACGATCCTCGTGTAGGTCAAACCAAAGAAATTAAAATTGTTATTTTCTGCTTCTCCGCACGAAGCATTTAAGAATAAGACCAAATAAAGGTTGGCCCATAGAAACAATAATGTGTCTTTGTTAAGCGGCATGTTTTCCTGCTGACTGTTATTTTTTTGAGCTAGCAGGTTTCAATTTGTCTCAGCGAGACGGTCTAGCACAAAGCAGGGTTGATTCATCATCACTCATTAACATGGTACATTTCATAATAATAAGTTAGTTAAATATGATCAAGGAAAATTTTTTTTATTACCATAACTATGTTTAGAAAAATGCATTATTCAAAATTTCAGAGATACTTTGTCAACCAACGTAAACAGAAATTTAAATTTAAAAAGCACATTCTATGAATAAAAGAAAATAAAAGAATGTTGTTCGTTTACTTGTAATAAGAAATCGCATTATGAGAAAAAGAGGATATTCAAAAGAAATACTATGGAATGAATGTCCACTTTTAATTACAGAATATTTACTTTGTCTAAATGGAGTCTGTCCTCAGCATGTTTCCGAAGGTAAGTAAAAGCAAGGTAGTTCTGATAATAAAATGAGTAAGAGCATTAAATGATGAAACGCTGTGTATATTATTATTTCGAAATCTTCAAGCTTAAATTTAGTTTGTGTTGATCACAAGAGAATAAAAATCGAAGGACCAGGCAAAACGGGGAGAGGTCGACCGACACGACAATCTCGAGAACACGAACAACACTGAAAAAGGAATTCGAAGATACCAAAGGGACAGACAGAAATCGTTAAGTCGGAAGACAGACAAGACCATGGCCAATAAAATGAAACGAAAGACAAACATAGACCACATAACACTACATTGAAAACAAAAGCTGGAGTAACACGAACCCTAAGAAACAGGGGGAGTTCCGGTGCTCCGGAAGGGTAAGCAACTCCTGCTCCACTCGTAGCACCCGTCGTGTTACTCACTAGTCAAAGTCGGTGTATATTCACAATCGATGTTATTTACAACCGGTATAGGAACGAATTGTATTCGTGACAGTCGGAAGATATTCATTGTCATCAGTGAAATGGATATTTCGTACCGGTCAACCAAATCATTTTGGCGACCGCAAAACTTCCGAAGTGATTGTGTCATGGCTTCTTTAAGCATTAAATTGCTACATTAGTCTACAAAAACTAATACCCGATTGAATGAAGTGTAAAGTTAAACCAGCTGCGGTTTTCTTCACAATTTCAAGCAAAGCTTTTTTGGGGCTGCTTGAACAAAAAATGACACAGTTTCTAAATGATAAGAAAAAGGCCAAAAAAAAAGTTTATGGTTTAAAAAATATACTTTCACAAGTGAATGGGCAAGAAAGCCAAATAAAAGTTTTGTATCGTGTAATACGTGGTTACAGAATTTATTTCATTAAATGGTTTCATACCACATGTGGGGAAACTTTACCCTGTTTCCATAGAAATTTGTGAGCTTTTCTTGCACAGTATATGAAAAAATAATTTACTTACGATTTATTTCTGAAAAGGAAAACAACTTCATAATCACTTTACACACATTTAATAAGTCAAATAGGGATATACTTTTGGAAACAGACTTAATTGTCATAAATAGTTGAGTTATTGGACCTCAAGTCTTGATTCAACAGCTAATGATAAATCTTAGGCAAAAACCCTTAAACATCTTCTTGCGTTATTATATGGTTCATTTTGCATAAGGGCTTATAAGATCGACGTTGTTATGTCAATATCAATAAAACTGGACAAAATTTCCAGACTTTATACGATAAGAGATAAAATATAGGATAAAACAGTAACAGAGAAAACTATTTTAATTTATAGCAATTTGATATATTTTATGTGTAGATAACTCAAGTTTCTTAGAAACTTCACATATACCTTTCTGACAAGTGGTGCCGGTATAGCCTTGATTGCACGCGCATGTAAATCCAGATTTTCCACTTGAACATACACCATGGACACATGGATTAGGTTGACAATCTACAAGTAAGAGCTAATTGTAACCTGTATCACTCACCTAACAGTAACCCAAACATAAGTCATTAATAATTAGATTTGCTTGGACGGAATATTTGAAAAAAAATTAGTAGAGGACTATACAAGGAAAACTTCACCATAGCTGATTTTTAATTTGCTCAGAAGTGTCCGACAAGAAGATTGAAAAAAGAGAATTTCCCGCAGGTTTCCATGTTAAACAAGTACGGCTGTGAAGGCCATCTTTATAGGTAAGTTGGGAGTATCGGACGAAGTTCTAAAAAGTGGACCATATTTAAAGACACTTCACAAAAATTTTTTTTTTTCATTATTCTCATGCAATTGCAGTTTTTGACAAGATTTTAAAGTGATTACCAACAAGGATTCCAATGTTTTTCGGATGGTGTGATACCAAATGAAGTTTTCAGAAGGGACCATCTGAGAACCATTCTATTCAAGGTTTGGTTCTAATGAGGTAGGTAGTTAAAGAGAAGATTTGACATGAATATCACATTGGTTCTCATGCCGACCTAAATTCCTCTGTGGTGGACAACTTTGATGGTCTGTGGAAATTCAATGTTTGTGAAGCAACATCTCAAGGGCAACAATATAAAATTTAGTTCCAACTATATTGATTGGCTATGCAGTTTAAGACAAGAAAAATTTAAAATGAATTTCCATTTGGTCTAATGTTTGAATAATAAGTGGCTGTAACTGTCTGCTTGGTCGGTCTGTGGTTTAGTGGGACATAATCGAGAGATTGAATCATCTAAAATTTATTTCACCAAAGATTAGTGTCATTTAACTCATCAAATAACTCTTGGATAAAAAGATTTTAAGTTAATTACCATATGGTACAATGTTGAACTAAGTTGGACTGTGAAAGCCTTTTCGTTGGTAATTAGGAATTCAGAAAAGGGACTGACTTAAGACCATCTTCTTAAAGTTTGGTTCCAATTGGATCATACATTTCAGAAGGAAATTTTTATATTTGAAGAAAAGGCGCCCACTTGGATTACGAGCAGGGACGCTTGATAATATCTGGTAGAGGCCAAGCGAAGCTGGGTCCCAATCCGCTACGCGGTTTCAATGGAAAAGAATTTTTGTAACCGTGAACGGATTAATGACGGAATAGAAGGATGAAGAATGCAAGGTGATGAAAAAAGCTTACAATCCCTCCTTGCTCAGGTGAGCTAAAAAGAAGAATATTTTCATTCGAGGTAAACCGGTATTTTAAGAGATAGAAACCATATCTGAAACATCATGACAAGAAGTGGTTACTTAATTGGCGATAATCTTAAACAATAAAACTGTGATAGTAAGAAAATTGCTTCAGTTGTACAGTTTAGACGTAATTAGGTCTCGAACTCGTAACTAAGCACATACAAGACAAACATCAAAACTGGGATGGTGAATACCCACGGGAACCCCTGGTCCACAAGCAGAGACATCGACCCAGTGGTTTTCAGATACAAGCTTACCAATATTATATGTTCATTTCGCGGCGTAAATTCTTAACAGTAGCATTAGAACCAAAACTTAGGAAGTCCGAGTTCCCAACATAGTTAGAGAAGTACTAGACATCAAATCCAAAACAATCTAAGTATGGTCCCAAATCCAGCGAGAAATACTAGGTTCAATACGCTGAAGCATTTTCGGGGCTTTAGAATTTATACAAATGTCTGTAACAATTTGATAAAATTAACGTCAGAGATGTCTAACTTGTCAACTATCTCCCAACAGAAAATTAAAATCAGCACAAACAACAAGTAATTTATTTAAATACAAAAGTGATACATAGTTTATTATCATATTGTTGTTCTCCGGAGTTTGTCAGTACTTTTACATTTTCCCTTTTCCTCGAATATCCCCTTGGTATTTCTTGACACA